>WYEA01002113.1:0-49507 GCA_033558465.1 Alcedo atthis | reverse complement strand
CAGTTAGTTAGAAGACTTAAGCTGAAAAGCAAAACCATTGCACAGAATTTGCTTGCTTTTCACTCAAACCAGGACAGGGGCCTTTCTAAATGTTCTTCCTTTTGGTCTGGACTTCTGAGATCTTACAGCATCTTTCTGCAACACTAGTTGGCTTGGATAGTTATGCTTACATTAGGTTTGTCTAATAAGAAGGAAAACATATTTAAACCTTTTGTAGGGGACAGTTCCAGGGTCTGTTCCACTCCAGTTGCTCTCCCATCCAGCATGCTGGGGGCAGAACTGAACGAAAGTCATGAGAGAACTGGTTACAGTGCTTCTGCACTAACCTGCACCCTAAAAATGTATGTGCCTACAAAAGGACAGGATACAAATGCACAAGCTAAATCACTGAAGGGGTGAAATAAATTTTCCTATGATGGATATGCTGAATTTTTCCTCTAAAACAAGAAGGTGTCTGCCTATAGCCCTGCTGTGTCACATCCCAGAGTGCTGGACATAGTAACACAGGAACAGCTGGACAAAGAGTTACAGGCTGAATTATGCCAAAGGGCAGGAATGTGTGGTGTTCCTCCAAGTACCATTTGAGCTGTTCAGTTTGTTTTATCTTGACAAACATGGGATACTAATTACATTGTTTTGCAGATAGCTGTGGATGGAAGTGAAATAAACCCCCTTATGTCTGAGAAAGCCCTCAGATGTGGCTGTGGTTGTACATGCACTGCAAAAACAATTACGCAGAATGAGAAGGGACGCAACAAGAACCCCCAGCAGAAGGGTGGAGCAGGGCACTTAACAGGCCTCAACCATCTACATCTCTGATGTGTTTTGATTTCAGAGAGAGAGAAATGTGGTGCTTGGTATTGGCAGCAAGGGGGAGTAGCCTGTAGGGTTGAATTTAGTTTTTATAAACTCCAAGACTGTTTAATCTGTATTTCTCCACATTTCTCTCTGCTTGCCTTGTGAAACAACATGATTGAATCTGAAGAATTAATGACCTAAATGGATTGAAGTGCTAGAAAAGGGGATTAAATTATCTTATTTTATACACAGGAAATGGAGATAGGCTGACTGGTAACCATTTTAAAATTGACTCAAGAAGGCAGAAACAAAGTCAAGACCTGTATGCAGATCCTCTAAGTCCAAGGCTAATCTCTTAACCATGAAAGCCACCTTCCCAAGTATAGAATTAGGTATGTAATGTGGCCATGCATCATACATCAAACCACTTTCTGCCTCCAGCTCACCCTCACTCCAGCAAATTTCCAGCTTTGAACTTCATATCTGTAAGGGCTGATTCCTCCAGGAAAAAATGTGCTTCAGTAGCCACAAATCACAGAAAACCAGAAGGACTCTGAAGAAAAAAATCATAACAGATTTTGTACAAAGCTACAAATTAGGCTAATATGCTAGGCAGTTCAGCTGTATCAAAACTGAGGATGAGGTAGCTTACCAAGTAGAAAGCTCTTGGCTGAAGCAAAAAAGCTGTTTTAGTAGTATTTTCAGTTTGACAAGAGAGTCAGCAACACAACTTCTTCCTGGGAGGGAAGCAGAGCACTGCTTTATTTATGAAGTCAGGAACCCGACTGGAGTACATTAAGCTTTGTGAAGCAAAGCTCTTTCTAGGCTCATAAATGATAGCAGGATCTGGAGGGTTACTGTGTAAGTATTGGAGTTAACTCATCACAGTAAAGTGCTCCATGTTTGGAGCAATACGAATTAGTTTGTGAAGGCTGCTTTGAGGTAATGGGAGTTGATGGGATTCCTTCACCACTGCACTTGGAAGGATGCACTATGATTTAATTCACTGAATATCAGTATATATTAGGGCAAATAGCACAGCAACTGCCAGGGCTAAATTAACGAATGGTTAGTTCCATTCAGAAAAGCATTGTGCACTCCACAAGGTTTAATTTAAATTAGAAGACATTTTCACGATCTTTTATAGAGGACATATCCTGATAACGTCATCAAATTATGACCAGATCCTGAGGTAGCAAAATGGTACTTCTTTTACTCAGTTAGTGTGTTTTCTGATCAAAATAAAATGTCCTTTAAGAGTGAGATTCAGTGTAATGATACACATAGCAATACCTTGTTTATGCTACATATGTGAAGCCTTAATTAAGTCCAGGGTTTTACCTCAGACTGTGTTGATATAATTAATCTATAACACCTCTTCAAGTTAGTGTCTCATTATCCCAGTAATGGTACTTACCACTGGAAATACAGTGCTAAAACACAGAGTGCTATGTCCTGCACCAGCAGCCAGAAGAGCACACACAAATACATCCTCTGCAAAGTGGGGCAGCAGGAAAAGCTGCACCTGTGATAAGTACATCCACATGATAAAAAACCCAGACAGAAGGAGAGAGTCAAGATAAAAGAAGTATGGTATTTATTTTAAATTAATCTTCAAAGTACAAGAATACAGCTGTGTCCTGGGGCTCTAATTTCAGATAAGGAAACAATACTATGGACTTCCTTTGACAGCTCTCTATCTCTATCCAACTCTTGCAAGTCAAAGAAATAAACTACACCAAAGTCCCTTTAACAACAGTGTAATTATATTTATCAAAGACTGTGTAATTATATTTATCAAAGTCTGTGTAATTATAGCTACCCTGACAGCTATATTTGTGCTATTTTATCCACTAAAATCCATTCCTTGTAGCTAACTCAGCACAAACCCTATGTTTAGTCCTGGTCAGAGACAATTCTACCTGTGAAAAGACACTGCAGCAAGAAAGGCAACTGCTTGGAAGAAGCAACTGTTTGAGGAATTGAGTAAACTAAAATATCTTCTGTAAAGGATGACCCCTAAAAGAGATAATTATTCCAGTTTTGGCTGAGTGTTTTTCTATGAGATACACTCTGGTTTTGCCAAGAGGTCATAACTTCGATGCAGACATCGTTAAGTGACATTATATGGCCTCGTAATGTAGCAGATGAGATTTTCCTAATATTTCCCTCTTCACCATAAAACTAAGGAGGTCCCTTGAGGAGATCCAAATCAGGCTTAGATCACCCCAGTGCTTGGCATTACTAGAACATAAACTGTAAAATAAAGGACTGTAAAATAAAGGCTCTGCAGAAAGATAATCAGCAAAGTAGTGATTACACTGTTTTAAGACTAATAAAGGCAATTCCAGTTTACCTCATCCTTCTAGATGCTCTTGACCTAAGAAATATAGTAAAAAATATAGAGAAGAGTGCTTAAGATACATATGTATATCTCTCTCTGTATATGTGCATATTTATTTCTATGGAAAAAGAAAAAGATAAAAAACCACAAAACATTATCTAGGCATCTCTAGGGAAGGACTTGCACAGCCACCAGTGAAGTGGTTTTGCTTCTCTGCAGTTAAACTGGTCCACTTTTTTTCTGTCATTACTGGGGGGTCTTAGTAATAAATCCTCAGTGGTGCCCATCAGCTCTTCAGTGAGGGAAGTGAGAGCAGGTCCTCAATAGTCAGCTTTCCCCTTCCCCATCCTCCTTCCATCATCTCCATCACCCACAACATATCCTGCCACTCTGCTTAACTTCACACCTACACAGCTGTTTTCTATGTAGACATCAAACCTGTAAAAAGACAACAGATGTTGTCTTTATCATCATGTGTAAAAAAACTCCTAAAAAAAGATGAGATAAAAAAATATACATATTACAAATTGCTATCCTTGGCTCAGGTGCCAAGTTCTTTGTGCTGTCAATAAAGTGCAAGCAGTTGGCGAGATATAACCTAAGATTTCAGCTCTCGCAGCTTTCCTGGGGAAGCTATCATGAGACATTCGTGCTTTTTAGGGGTGATATTTTCCAAGGGCAAAAAAATGGCATTTTTTCCAAACAACCTCTCCTGTAGCCTAAAATAAAGGGCTCAGGTGCCAAGTTCTTTGTGCTGTCAATAAAGTGTAAGCAGTTGGCAAGATATAACCTAAGATTTCAGGGTTAGCACCTTTCCTGGGGAAGCTATTCCAAGACGTCCATGCTTTTTAGGGCTGATTTATACCTTCTCCTCAGACCAGGGCTGCAGGGGGTTAATGATGCGAGATCGACACTTAGAGAAGGAGAGTTCAAAATATAGTCTAAAACTGAAGGGAAAGGTCCTGCCCTGGTCTCTGATTATTGACATAGTAGAAGCCCCAGAGCATTCACTGAATTGACTTTTTCTGCTGCAGAGAGACATAGGGCTAAAGGACTGCTGAAGAGTCACAGTCAGGTGAAGGCATAGAGCAGTGGGAGAGAAGACATGGCTACACCCAAACCTATGCCCCAAATCTGCCCATTGTGTGAGGGCTGAGAAACTACAGCCCCCCTCATGCCAATTCCATTCATAGTCAAAATAAATACGCAATAAGTTGAACATACAGATCCTTTTTCTCAAAACTTACCTAAACTTTTACCAAAACCCCACCCTCATCTGCCATCACCAGAGCAGACCATCTATACCAGATACTCACAGGCTGGATAGCCGAGTGGCTCTTTACTTGTGCAGCCATGGCAAAGCCACAGGCATGTCATGAGATGGCCAAGCAATTGGCTGTAAGTCTCACCAGAGCAGTGGTGGAGAGGGACTGAGACCCACTGGTCTCCAGCAATACCTACACCCACAACCCATAGACAAAATTTCATATCCAGGGCTGCTGCAGTGTCCTGAAGGGTCCTGTGTCCTTCTTAATGACTGCCAGCAGCACTAGAAATGAAAAGCCTACCTTGAAACCCCCTTGAGTTTTTTTGCCTAGGTATTTGTCATTTTCTGGTTTAAACTGAGCAGTATAGGTTCAATGTCTAACCTGACTTTCCAAATTGTGCCTTCATATTCTCAGTTCTACAGCAGCGCCATCATCATCCTCTTCTTGTCATCACTAGCAGAAAGCAGCCTTAAAATAAAAGTCTGCCAAGAGTGACAGTCCCATCCCGATGAGTGGAATTTTTGAGCGAGGTTAACCCTTGCTAACAAGAGATTGATGAATTTCTGGGTGGAAACTAAATTCTGGGGCAGCTCATTGTTAGCAGCTTAAACAAAACATTGCTAAACCACAGACCTAAACTTATCTGCTAACTAGCCTAGGAAAAACTTAGCAATCTCTGCATGAGCCAGCAGTTGTGTCATATCTGGGCTGGTAGAAACACCTATAGCTCTCTAGCTTTCTCAGCTGACACATCACAATAAAACATGACAGAAGATGACTCATTACCATCATGTTCTATCACATCCCATCTCCCAGTGCAACCTGAGACTTGCATTACATATGTGCTGAATAATATTTACCTAAGTATTCATGATAGAAAAATCTGTGGTTCCAAGGTAAGTCATTTTGTTGATTAAAAAACCTCCATCACCAAACGTGAATTCTGCTGAAGGAGACGATGGGCTCAGATGTATCCCTCAAAAAAAAACCCTTCCAGTAAACTGCATCAGACTATCTGCTGGAGCTGAGGCACAGCAAGCAGAAGTGACCTGTCCCTCCAGCCTATGTCTGCACTCAGATCAAAAAGCTATTGGGCAAAATTGTATTTAAAGTGGGGCTGGATCTGAATCAGAACTCTTTAGCCAGATGCACTCTTAACTTGGACAGATCCTGACACAACCTTTTAGGGCAGATTTGGATAAATAGGCCAGTTTTGACTTAGCACTTTGGGTTTCATGTCCTGCACCCTCCCATCTCTCTGGATCCTTCCTGCCATCAGTGATGTTTCCCCATAACTGACTCCCTGGATGTTTAAGATTTACCAAATAACACTGGTTACCCCAAAACCCCACAGGCAAGCACTTGTACTCAGCTATCCATGCACAAGAGATGCTGAGGGGAAGAGGGAAAGTCACATCCCAGATTGCCACAGATAGGAAATATACTCTAAATATTGGACAAGGCGGCATTGGAAGTGGAAAAGCTGTTGTGCTGCCACGGGCAGTGCTGCAGAAATCAGGGACACCTGGAGTCGTGCTGCCCATGTTTCCAGGTGCTGTCTGCAGGGGTGTGTCACACCAGGAGCAAGGTGTCTTCCCAAGGTTAATGGACCTGTCTCCCTGGTTGGAAGGGATCACACAGCCAGTGCTGGTTTTCTCTGAGAGAGAGCAGGCGAACTGGCAGCAGCATCACCAGGCACTTCTTGCAATAAACTGCTTCCTCCACAGTCCCCAGCCCAGCAGAGCTACAGACCGTTAGCACTTGCAACCTGAAACAACAAGTGGCATCAGGAGCTGTGTCTGAGTCAGGAGCTGTGCATCCCATCAGCCACCAAGGAATGCCGCGTGACACTGTTTCAGCTGAGGGGGTGGGAGGGAGGATGAAGGTGTGTGGACTATGCTCTGGAGATACCATCGCTGCCATGAGCTCATGCGTTCTCATTCCAGAGCCTGTGGGCATGAGAGCTGGATCTCAAACACTGGCCTGCTCTTCCTGCAGCCCAGGCTTCCAGTGGCCTTCTCTTTGTCAGACAGATAGAGGGTGTTAGCAAATTGCTACAGTGCTAGTTGTGCTAGTCTGGGCAGTTGTCACAATTTAGGGAGCTGAGGGACAGCCACTGTTTAATGAGCTTTGCTAACCTTACTGGGAGGGTGGTCAAAGGTAGGAAATTGATTTTCTGCAAGAAATGGTTCACTATGCTGGACCTCTTGAGTTATAAAAGTTAACCATGAGCAAAATGAGTAAAATCATGAGTGGCACAGAAAAGGTGAATGAGGGTGTAGTGTCAGGATGGAAGAGGAGAAGGAACCAAAGGAAGCTGTAAGGGAGTTTTAAAACATAGGCACTATCTCTTTACCCAGCAGAGTCAGATGAGGAACGCTTTGCTCTAGGACACTGGGTGTTGAGGAGTTTTCTAGGTTAAGAGGGAGAATTGAACATGTCAATGGAAAAAAATCCAGGGCAACAAAGACCATTTTTGGATCCAGGATACTCTGACCTACAGAGTGCTGCAGCTGGGAAAACATTTTGGCGAGGCGTAATTACATGCTTAGCCTGTTCCCATGCTCTCCCCTAGGCATCCACCATTAGTCACTATCGAAGACAGGACAGTGGGCCAGGCTGCTGACAAATTATTTTATGTGTACTAGGAGTGACTCACAGCACTGGGAAGGCTCTAGTACTGGTTACCTCCTCGCCTTCAATCCCAAAGCAGTAAAACCCACCTTGTCACAACACCACCAGTACGGCAGGTTGTAGCTCGTATCCTCTGCCAGCATCACGCACCTTTGCTGAGTGTCCCTTCCAGGTGCCCCAGGAAGAGTTTGCTTACAGCTCCTTCCCTTCCTCAGCTCGGAGTGCGCAGTCTAGTAAAGGAGCTTCAAACAATCTCTTGGTCTCATCTAGAAATATGCAACCAGCACTGCTCAGCTGAACATATTAAACCATCCAAAGACATAACATACCAGGACTGAAAAAAATTGGGCAAAAACCATATTTCCTAGGCTTTAACCCAGTACACTTATGAGGTATATTTACATACTGGCTTTGGCATAACCTACCTTTTTGTACTGGTAGCTTTCATCTGAAAAAAAATGGAAAAAATTTGCTTATTAAGGTAAAGAAATTTTCCCAACTGCAACTCGATAATACTAAGATAATGTAAAAATAAACACCTGCTGTAAGAGTTCATTGAAGTGCAGCCACCAGCAGCTTAAAGAACAGGCAAGTTGCTCTGCATTGACCAAAGGTCATGGGATGGAAAACAAGGGATGGAAAATTATGTATGCTCTTAAAGTAGAAAGAAGCATGTGCATGCCAGTGGAAACAGGCATTGACAAGACACAATTAAAGGTCCAGCCAGTGCAGTGAGGTCCCATTTCCTTCTTGGAGACATCCTAGAAAATCTGTCATCACTTCCAGGCAGATACAGGGGCAGTTTCCCAATACCAAAGCATTCAGAATGGTTGAGGGCACATGTTTTGACCTTCCTCATGCACTTTCGAGCCTTTTGGGCTGGCTTTCCAGTGACAGTGTGAGGCCTTCTGGAAGAGGCAGAATACTGTAGTTAAAGGTATGCAAAATAAGATGAGAAGTCTCTGCTTGTGTTGAAAGCAGCTAGGCAACCTACTCCATGCTTGGAAATTTCATCTCAGACTAACTCAGCCCCATCGAAAGTGCTTCTCCTGGTGTCAACTGCTAACAGCTGGTGGCTAAGGGGGCACCAAAAGGCACTTAAACCTGACACTTCCCAACAGACTGGCTCATTCTTTTTGGCTAGAAAAACTTGTCAGAAGTCAAAGTGTGCTAACTCCAGGCAAATGAGTCAATCATAATTTCAAACTGAATTATTAAAACTGGTATCTGCATGTGGCTTTAAGTGCCCTGTTTTAATTCTCCTCAGTGAAGAAAGTTGCCTTGCCTAGAGTTTTCTGTGCTACAGATAGCAATAAGCCAAGTTTTGCAAATAAGGATAAAAAGCCTCTTAAAACCAGATTCCAACTTCCTCACTGGGAAGAGTAGAATTAAATATAGACAATATTGGGCAATTGTGCCATCCCCAGTTATGCAAGGTAACATGATAGAACACTAAAATGTGAGCTAAATTTGGACATAAAGGAGCAGGATTGCATATGAAGGAAGAGAACTCAGATCTGACATGCAGGAAGGACTAAGCTGTGCATCACAGGGGTAAACAGCCCCGGGCAAGTACCACACAAACATTGAAATTTGATATAGTAACAAGCTAATCCCACCATTTAATAAGCAACAGTTTTGTGGCACATGTCTAGGAACATTCCTGAAGAACAAGTGGGCAACAAGTCACATTTCAGACATGCTGGAGGAAAAAGGCAGCTTAGTGCTTCCCTCATGCTTATTGAATATTTTCAGGGTGTCTCGCTCTCCTCTTTTCAAAAGAAGCAGCTTTACAGTGTGTTATTTCAACAAATACATACAAAGGCTCATAAAATGGTGCTGAAATCTGGGGGAAAAGCAAGTCTTTTTAACAGCCAAGCTGACAGAGAAAACCATAGTTTTGTGTTACTGCTGGAAGTAGTTACCAGGTCTGTCTGTAAGCAGGCACCAGCACTGAGACCGGGCAAAAACTTGAAAAAGACATTATCATTTTGACACCTACAAGCTTTGAGATTATTTAAGATAAAAGTCTTATCAAACCTTAGTTCAATAAGCAGACCATGCACCTCTCTAAAAGATGTGGAAATACAACTGAATTTAAACCATTTTCATAGCAGCAGCTTCCAAATGAGGAGCAAGAACTCTTATCTGCTGGTACTTTGTTTCTGATTGTGTCTCCCTGTCTAAGGTTAAAATTATTTTGTCTTCAGTGTACACTTTACTTATGTTGTTACTCAACTCCCTATGTGTTCTCTACCCTAATAATTTAATTTTTTTCATGGGGATACTAAGGGGATTGAAAACACTTTGGGTCTCTGAGCTCTGTAAAGAATCATTTTGCAATCCATTTTCTGAATCACGTCAGGTCTGCATTTAAACTGTCTCTGTTCTCAGTTGTTCCATAGAAGTGTAGGCTGGTCAGGAACTTTCACAATACATTTATTCACAGCCACTCCATTCACAGCCACTCTTCGGCCAGCATCATCTGTTATCAGCTGTGGTCTCTCACACCCACCTGCATTTTTCCTGCCCCAACACATACTTTAAGTAACTCCATCATCATGCAGCCTTCACCACCATGCAGAGGGATGCGCTGGGACACAGAGACCGCACAGATGTGTGTGCTCAGACACACGTGGCAGACAGCACCACATCCAGGCTGCCCTCCAAGCAGCATCACCGTGTGAGCACCGAGCCACACCCAAGCTGACAACTCTGCTTCATGGTGCTCAG
Organism: Alcedo atthis; assembly: GCA_033558465.1. Lineage (NCBI taxonomy): Eukaryota > Metazoa > Chordata > Aves > Coraciiformes > Alcedinidae > Alcedo > Alcedo atthis. The sequence goes on along the minus strand of WYEA01002113.1, from coordinate 39,730 downwards.
TTCAGCAGTCACCCTTCAGTTAAAATCCAGCAATAATCAGGCTTAGAAAGGAGGATTTAGGCTTAATGGCCATGGGCCCATATTTCTTAATTTCTGGGCAAGCTTGGGCAGATTCTAGGTAGTTATAAGAAAGATTATGCCTGTGGTTCCCTCCTCTGGAAACTGTTTTTCCCAGCAGTTTCTCCCATGGGAGGCATAGGGTTTAGGAGCCCAGTTGCAAACACACCAGCACTTTTCCACGTGCAATAATGATGCCCTTGGTGAGACAGGCTTCCTAACTAATTTAGAGCCTACTTTCAGGTCTCCTAATTAATACTCTATCCTTCTCCTACAAGCCTATCACAGAGAACAGTAGAGAAGACATTCATCTGCCAAATCCCATTCTGCTCCAACTCTTCAAGGCACATTCCTGATCCAGAGCCACTCTGTCCTTACAGCTCACAGACATTCTGGGGGAAACCAGCCCTATGCTGGTGTCACCTCCCCCTTCCTCCACTTCCTTCTCCAAAGCACACACCATTTTCCCAACAAATAAGGAGCACTAATAGCTTGAAAATGGCACATGTACTGAGAGGGACTTCTCCCAGAAGCATACTAAATGGGACACCGTTGAAAACATTGTGTATTATTCAGGATGAATTTGCTTGCACAGCAAACGTGCAAGCTCTGTATGTGCTCCTCATAGTGATGTTTCCAGGCAGAAGGAACCCTCTTTTTCCAGTGTGAGCCATCTGACACAGGGACTGTATCAACTTGCTCATGGATTTAGCAAAAGGAATAGCTTGGTATGCTTGTGGGCGTTCTGCGAATGCAGACTCTCTTCCTTCTGCTTAATTGAAGCTAAACATGAACAACTGATGCCAGCTATAGACTATAGTACAGTGCATGAGGACAAAGCATAAAGAGAATTTTCTTTATTTTTAAATATTAGTAACACTGCACAAAACAAAAGTGGTACTTAAGTGACAGAAACCAGGTACTCAGTCTTATTTCATATTAACCATAATTTAAGTACCCTAACAGAGTTCACATATGCATATATGTTTGCATAGGATAACACTGGGTAATGTAAGAATTGAAGCTAAACCATTCAGATATTGGAGACACCAGGATTTGTTGTATCAAACCATGCTAGAATGCAGACTTCATTTTTCTGTTTAGCTTCTTATTTACACCGTTACGTGCATTCTTACATCTTTTATATGTTAGGATGAGCGAGTTTCTCCAGGAACTGTGGACTTTCAATATTGCCAGGTTTAAGTCTGTTACATCAACAACATATTGGCAAGAGGGAGACAAAAGAAACCAAACACCATAAGCTGCTAACTCCTACCTGGAGGTTAAAAAGAAAAGGCAACATACTGACAAGGAACATGCAGGTAAATGCTTAAAGCAACGGAAGGGCTCTGTATGAACTAAAAGGTTAAGAGAAGCAATGTGTCATGCACATGAAACAAGTATGGGATGCAAGGAAGTAATCTTGCCAGAAAATACATATTTCTTTTAAATTTAAGAAGTCTTTTCAAGTTAAAAATAAATTAGGTCTGCAGTATAACCGATGTAAAATGCTTTCTTACATAAAGGTATAAGTTTTTTGCAGAAACAACTTGATAAAATCTCATACGGATGCTGAAAAAAAATGTTTGTCTACTGAGCAGAACAAAAGAGCAGCTTTAAAGTAGCACTTAGATCATTTGTCTCTAGGTTCTGAAAATAAACTTTTAAAATAAGGAATGATTTCACTAAATGATTCATCAGGAGTCAACTATGCTTAAGGAAATCGGTAGGAGTGCTTACAGGAGACCATCATTACACTAAGTTTGTTAAAATCAGAGGATATAACTTCATGATACATTTTAAAATGAAGGGACAAACCTTTGCTGCTCAGGCTTGGGAAAAAGAAAAAAAAAAAACCAGCCAACCAACCATAAAAGTCACTTATTAAGCTTGCATAAATTACCCTACAAGAGATCCTGTCTCAACTCTATTCCCAATGACAAAAGGGAATAGGACTCTTCTTTCAACAGGCCTGATGTTGATGTCAGAGCAGCCAAACAAACAGGCATTTGCACAACCCTTTTATATCCTACAAAACAAATAAACACTAAAGTCGTTTTAGTCCCAGGGAAGAAAGAGGTAAGAAATTCTGTAACGCTTTCCAATCTTCAAACATAACACACTTCTAACCAAGATCAGCCTTGTTCAAATTCCCTAACCTGACTGGCAAGAAAGCCACTCCGGGAAACCGAAAAGAATAACATAGTGCAACTTTAGTACAGTTTTAAACATGAGTCACTTCCTTGCTAGCAGTGTGAACAATTGAAAAATATACACAGAAGATGTGTGCTCAAATGTAACATGAAGTTGTCATTATTATAAAGGTATTGGCATAGCAGAGAAGTCCATTTTAGTAACTCCCTTTGGTTGACTTCTTCTTCTTCTGTTCCTCTCTCTGCTTCTGCTTCCTCCTCTTGCTGCCTTCTTTGTGTCCTGAGGAAACATGGCTTGTAAAACACTATTCACAGCATTCATGGACTTTTCTCTCTAACAAAAGCACACATTCTCTGAATGGTTTAATAAATCTTAAATAAAAGGTCTGGCTTTCTAATACTTCTTTTAAACTATAATTTCTATTATATCCCCAGTTATACTATATCACTTATATAGGACAGAAAGAAAACACTATCAGTCTTTGAAGTTTGAAAGATCTGGAGAACTTCCAAAGACTTCAAAGCCATTCAGGAAAAGCTTAAAAATTAGAGCACATGCAAAACCAGAATAATTTTCAAAATGGAAGCAATAAATAGGACTTACACAGCAGGAGCTATTTAAGTACTGGCATTTCCTGCTCATAGCAGTCACGAGTTACCACGATATTTGCATTTCCATTTTAAAACTAGGGAATGCCAAGAATCCTGAGTAAATAAGAAGGTGCTCAGTGTTTACCAAAATGCAATTTTATGCAGGTCATCAGCCTGCTCATGCTTAACAATGCACCACAGGTTATATTTTACTGCTGCTCCAATGGTGCATGGAAGCATTAAGTTCAAGCAACAATTATTTGTTACAGGTTCAGTAGGCACAAGCTTCCAGGCATGTGATCATCACCCTAGTGTTTACCTTCAGCCCCAAAGATGCATGAGAAACAGTTCTTGCTCTGCATCACACCCTTTTTTCCACCCTTGCAGTAAAATGCAACACACTAGCAGATTTGCATGGACAATGACCTGTGCAGAACCAACACCACCTCTAAGTGCACATACAAATCTAAACTCAAAGATGGCAAACATTTCCCCCAGATAATGATGCTCTGAGACAGCTGTGAAGGGACCTTTTTACTCAGCAGTGCTCTGCCACCAGGAATCAGCACAATCCAGTGAACAGGGCCAGCATGGAGCAGAGACGTTCCTGCAAATCAGCTGAGGGTAGGGCTGAGAGTCCAGGGGAACAGCTCATGAAGGGCACAGCTCCACCTGTCTGGAAATCTCTTTTCCTCACTGTGCCTGCAGGCAGGCAGAGATGACCACAAGGAAGTCGTGTCACCATCGCACCAATTCTCCATCAAATTAGCACCAATAGCAAAATTGACATGAGAAAGGGAAGCACTGGGAGATCAGAGCCTCACTGCAGCTGAAGTTTGCTCTGAATTAGAACTCCTCCAAAGGCAGTTGGGGTTGTGCATACGGCAGAACTGCAGTTCTTCAGTTTAAGTTTAAGACTTGGAGAGAATCAAGAGAGAATCTTAGGGCTAAAATAACCCAAGACATTATCAGAAGTTAGTGCATTAATGCACTCCCTGCAACAAAGGGAAACTGTACCTAGATTATTCTAGATCCTGTACTGTATCAGCATGACTTAATCTTTTGCAATCATCTGAGTCAAGAAGGATATTTATTCCTAAATTCTGCAATGACCTATTAGCTTGCACTAAGGGGAAGCCAGTTTTATTGTTTAAGGAAGAGAAAAACTGGCAGCGCTTTGCAGAATTGCAGATGATGCCATGTTTTCCACAGACCCTGCCACCCTCCAGAGCTAACCCTGTCCCTGAGGACACTTCATGAACATCTCCTAAGAACTCCATGCATGAAATGTGTTTCAATGTCAGCCCTTTGGTCACCTATACATTGTCAAAAATAGGATCACTTGGCATTTAATTTACTGCTGTAAGGCACATATCCCAGAAAAACTCAAGCATCTTTTTGCTTTCCCACAGAGGCCCATGGAGGTGGAAGAGACATGCTGACTCTTTGGAATCAGTCATCCAAGGGGTATTATTCAAAGGATTCTTCCCTTTACTGGAGGGAAAAACAGCATCATATCAGCCGATCAGAACCAGTTCATGTAACAGCTATGAAACATTAATACAGATATTTGGGAAAGGATCATTACACCCTAAGAGGTTATTAGCTTCATAATTTTCTCATTTTTCATTCTCAAAACAGTGTCTGTATCTCTATAACGCTTCTACATCCAGGCATGATCACATTTGATACCTTTATTTCGTATCATCTTTTTTTTCAACAGTATTTTCTTCAAAATAATTGAAGAACTATTAAAAGCATATTTAGCTGCCTTGGTTACATCCTGGTCCCAAAGTCACGAGAGAACAAAATCTGAATTAAAAAGCAGTAGTCTCATTACTATTTGCTTAATTTGCAGTGAACCTGTGTCCTGGTGAGTTGCCCAGCATCACAAAACAGTCATGGAGACTTCTCATAGTGCCTGGCTGAACTGACCTGAACAAACAGTTCTGACCTTGGAGATGGGCTTTTCAAATTTCCCTACTTAGAAGTAACTGTTAGGCATCTAAACTCTAAAAATGAATTACATTAAGATGAAGAGTATTAGGGAAGGTGGAGAGAGACAGGTTGCTGGGAGCTTTCCCAAGCTTTGACCTTTGGAAAATAAATTCATTCAAATGCAGGTAGACACCAGTCTAACTTGGTATGTTCTTGCTTTTGTCAGCTGCCAGGACCAGAGATGGATGAAGCAAGAGTTTACTCAGAATTACACCCAATTTACAACCTGGATAATCCTGGTATAAAACAAACAGCATCTGCTGTCACACTCTTTCCATTTGATCCCCTTCTCTTCTACTTCCAGAACAACCATAAAGAGCACAGAGGCTATTCTGGCTTTCAAAAAAGCTGCTGGAAATTGAAATGAACTTCCAACAGCGATTAGTAGAAACTCCCTCAACCACTCAGCAAGGACCAAAACAAATTAGGAAGCCTCTCTGCTGTGTCCCAGACTAACTTTCCTTAAGGAAAAAAAAATCATGCCTCCCTGCTCTCTGCACCTCCCAAAGACACAGATTTGTTCAGTCACTATGAAACTCATCATCTTCTTGGGCAGCAACTTCAAGGGAGACATGCACATCAAATGATTGATCCAAAGGGGCAAGCGTCACAGGGAAAACACTCCTACCCAACCCATATGTGGTATCCTACTTCTTGCTGCCCTGCCTGACATCTGCTTGTTGTACCAGGATGCACAGAACAGTCACCAGACTACTCCACCTCCCTTCTGCCAGCACAGAGTGTAGGAGTCAGCAGAAGGAAACAACAGTGTTCAGTCACAGCAGAGCACTGCTGCTTCTCAACACACAGCAGCCTGTAAAAATCAGGCCATGGCCTTTTTAGTGAACATCTCCTGCAAAGATGAAGACTCCAAAGAAACCTCTTTCCCTGAAGTACTGAGGTTAGAAGCAGGAGGCATAAACACTTCCTGCTCAAGTCCCAGAGAAAATGTTTTTCAAGATCTACTACATTTACACAAAGATTGTGGATATTCTTTTGCCATCTTTAAAACCATGAAAGGAGCCATGGCTCCAACGTGCACACAGATCTTTAACAGGGCAGCAGGACACCTGCATGTGGGTTCAGCAGTGTGCTTTCTAATTTTCTGCTCTTGGAAATACCTCTCTAGTCAGAACACTGAATTGCTATTTCAAAGGCAGCTAAGTTACTTCTGACTTGCAGCCACCATCTGTTATTTTAGACTGATCACACTTGCATATACCATTACAGAAAACTCACCCCAGATCACAGCTTCAGTATAATTTCATGCATGTGACTCAATTTACAATTACAGCTTTACACTACACTTTCACATTCCCTTCTTTCAGCCCAAGCCACTGCCCAACACACATCACAATTTGACCTACTAATTCTCTCAGTGCATCCACAGCTCCTGCCCATGCTGCAGAGCGCCACAGAGAGAAGCGGGGTGACAAACATCCCACCCTGTCTAGGTATGCCACTCCACTATTTAATTATCCCCACTGTTAAGGGGCGAGTTCTCCAGTTTCACTGGCCAACCCAGTGATGTAATTCCAACTTTGATGTCTTAGGGGACTGAAAAGCTTTAATGACTTACTGGGGCCTTCCTTCATACTTGCTCACTGTACTATTTTCATTACCAATTCAGCCTAGAATTGCTACAAGAACATACCAAGTCAGATACAACCTGCTTGCCTGCTATTAACTAAGGTAATACTATTACTGAATAGAGTCCAATGTTTTACTCCCACATGGCAAGCAAAAGCTCGCAAGGTTATGGAAGCCCTTCCATTTATAACCCTGCCACCTTCTACGGGAGGCAAATGGATGGCGGGATGCTCTTGTACTCGCAACCAAAAAACCCATGCATGAAGGCAGCTCTGGCTAAGCCAGAGAGCAACCAGCCAGCCTCCATATCCACCAGCCAGTCTTGCCACCCTCTTCCCACAGAAGAGTAGGGCTGTCACCCTGACACACTCAGATGTGGTGACAGTCAGGGGATGTGGAGCAAAGAGAGGGTGAACTCCCATCTCTGCACCTCAGTGCTCCTCACACACTAGAGTTCCACCAAAACCAGTGGCTTTGCTTTCCTTTCTCTTTCCATCACTTGCCCAAATACAAGTATGAGAGGGAATTATAAAGCAATTCGTTTAGAGAACAAAACAAGAGGTTTTTTACTAGTTAGTAAAGTGTAATTCAGGAAACTGTATGTCAGTAAAAAGAACAGAGAATGCATTAAAGAGGAAATAAAGTACAAATAGCTCAACTTCCCAGCAGAGGAATTCATGCCAAAAAAGGATCAAGATTAGTTAAGCTAGTTCTTTTAAAGTGGTTTCTTCTTCTGGGATGCCAGTGGATGAAAATGCAGCAAAAACAAATTATTAATGTTGAAAGTTTTATGTTAGTGCAAGCTTTTCCATTCAAAAGGAAGATAAAACCTTGCAATACTATCTTCTAAATAATGATCTTTTGCATCATGTATTTTTCAGCATTTTAACAATTAAACATTTCAACAATTCTTGCTACACAAAGGTCAAAACTCTCAAATCCAGAGAAGTAATGTTTTAGGGATAGTCACTACAGGTACTGCTAATGGCTGCAATGCCCTGGTCTCTACTGGTATTAACACAACTTTCACCTGGGTTAGACATCACACATCCAAGCCATACATCATACAATCAGGGAGTGCATTACTTGCAGTATCTAAATTATTTTTTTTTAATTTCTTGTTTTGAGCTAGAGAACTGATTGAGGGGTACAGTGAGTTCAGAGCATAAGGGGTAAAGTTTTAGTTTAAAAAGCCATTAGGAAACCAGGAACAGCCTGAAACCCAGAGCAACTTTTACTACAGCACAAAGTGTCAGACAGAGAATCAAATTAAACTCTAATTTGTTAAATACCCATTGTGATGACTGGAAATCCTGACTAAGGAGAGGATTCATCTCACTTCTGGGTATCAGTTGCCAGACTAAACAAGTAGGCCAGCCTTTCTCATTAGGACCTAGAAAGACATGGCCACTTTGAGGGATTCTTACCACATAGTCACGATGCAATCTATCCCCTTTTCCTTCATTTAAATTTGCTACAGACTTAAGAATTAAAGCTCAAACATTCCACCTCTTAAAGCTGAAAAGAAAACCATTTTACTGCAGGTGAATCATAAACAACTGAGGATTTGCTTCAGGTGCTCTAACTGGGACAACATCTAAAACACATCAGCAGCAGCAAAACCATCTGATCTGATGTGGAACAGCACCTGATTTGAGGCCATTGAACTTAATTTTCCACTGAATTGAGTGGGCTTTGGACCAAGGCAGAAAAAGATGCTATTCTTTCCCAACGCTGGCCCATGTAAGCACAGCAGCTGTTGCAGTGATCCATGAGAAGCCAAGCAGGAGCAAGTAAGTGGTCTATATAATTACAGAGCTGCACTGGTGAAGCCTCTTTGCTGGGCAAGGTGGTTGGCAGAGGTGAACACCCATGAAGGAGAACAGCATTACTGGCCAGGGCTCGTGCACAAACTTCCCAGGGAGGGATTAAGACACTCACGTAGGATTTTATGACTGACTCAACCAGTCCTTCAGCAGCCCTGTCCATCAGAGGAACAGTAGGCAAAATATTTAAAGCAACAGTAAAATCTTAGTGCAATCAAGTTTTCACCCTGAGTCTTTTATGGCAACTCCCAATCTACTCATAGAAGAGACGATTTTGTGAATTCACAAATACTTTTGGAAATTCACTTTAATTGCAAACTTGTGCATCTTGGAGCATAAATGGATTCACTGCAAAAGTCCTAAGCAATCTTAAAAATTGCTCCAAAAATTGTAAGATGTGTGTCAAATTCAGATGCTCTTTGGATTATAGAGAACCCTTGCATGGGAGGTTTCAGGACACCAGTCCAGAGGTTACATTCAGGCTTCTGTAGAGTAATTTTAAACTTTTTTCTTTTCTTTTCTTTTTAAATAAATAAATAAAAGAGAAAAAAAAAAAAAAAAAAAAAGATTTAACTTGGCCATCCCTAAGCAGACATAACTTGCAGCAACTGATCAGGAAGATGTTTATCTGAATGTTTCTATTTTTTTTTCCAAGTTGTCATCTCACATGGTATCTTAGGTCTTCTGTACAGAAGACAGTGTTAGATTTAAAGGCTTATAAAAGCAGCAGAAGCTGGTAGAGCACTGGGGGTACATGAGTGTGTGTTTTGGGATATAGGGCATCTTTTTGGAGTGCCTTGTTTACCCTAAGGAGTCACAGACACTCGTGTTTCCCAGCACTCCACTTAATTCAGCACTACTGAGAAGGGCCTTTGGTTTGGGTATCCAACTAGAAAGACACCTTCGTGTTTCAGAAAAACCTGTCCTGGCAGTCGTGGATGATCTTTGACCACAGGTTCAAATTAAATCAAGTAGTTATGAGGACTCTGTTGTCCAAGATAGCCTCTGGACTATATTGCTGAAACATTACAGACAGGAAATATATCAAAGGACTAATTACTTCCAAAAATAACCAGGACAATCACCAAGCTTCCTGAACGGTCTCAGCCTTCGCTGTTAGGATTTAAGTGCCTAAAATTGCAGCTTCCAGAAATAACATCAAGTTGCCGAACTTCTCTTTCAACAAGAAAGCCAAGTACAATTAAAGTAAATAAATGTGCAAAGTATTGTGATTAATCTCTAAAAGGCCTTCACTTTTAAGAACAAAGAGCATAGGCACCTCGGCAGCATAACAACGTTTGCCCTGGATCCTTGAACATCTCAGAGCATTCGTGCACCTAGAATAAATTGAAAGGCAGGGCTAATGCAGGATGAAGGCACACAAGCTGCTATTTATTACCTACTGGGGAGCTAATTAAGTCAACACACAGCAACCACCTTTTGCTCGGCTTTTTGGTTTTGGCTTTTGACTGTCTGATGGGTTCTTTTCTGCACATTTCTCATCACCATGCTTGTGCACACCTGATAAATAAAAAGGGGTCTCCAAACTGCTTGTAACCCGGCTTCTATCTTGCTCTTCCACCTCATCACTATTATAATGATAGGCATATCTGGGGGAACTGGCAGGCTTGTGAGACTTCAGCAGGCGAGGGTTGGTCGGCTGGAAAGAAAGGGCGTGCTGTCCTCTCCGTCTGCACTCCTCAGCAAAGGCTTCTTCATCTGGTTCACCTGAAAAAGCAAGTGCAAGAAGTGAGCTGCATCCAAAACTATTGAGTTTAGTATAACAAAACCCCCCCAAAATTGACAAACAACAACTAAAAACTGGGCTGGAAATTGGGTGTCACAAAACTACTGCCTTGACTACAGTTTGCTCATAGAGTGTCCTATCTGTCTATCCAGAGCAAAAAAGCTCCATCAGTGTCCTCTCACCACACTGAAGCTACCCCTGAAAATCAGCTAGATATGACAACTCTGGTGCCACTGTTTCCTTCTTCCTAAAAGGCAGGGAAAGCAAGCTGAGTACATGGCCCTAGGTGATATCTCCGTCCTGTACAGAGCACGTCCTCACCCCACCCAGACTGTCTGACTTGAAGAGCTGGCCCACTCATGGAAAAGCTATAGGGAAAGGAGGGAGAAATACCCAAGCTGGCTACAGGGGTGGTGGGAGAAAAATCAAAGCCAGTGTTTGTTCAGAGGAGCTAGATGTTGGACATCCACAGCTGCAAGGGTGGTAGGAAATGTGAAGATCACATGAAGATGAGAAATCAGGTTGAAGATGTAAGAGGTAAGGCACAGTCCAGGGGGCAAGGCAGGAACACACCACAAGAGCAAATGAACACAATGGAAATAACCCAAATGATTACAAAAATTATTATGAAAGATGAGGTACTCCAGTCATACTCATGCTCTTTTGCAGATGACACTTTCCTTTGCTGCAGAAACTGTACCAGTACCAATGCTGCAAAGTAGAGAAGTCAACTACTGTAACAAAAAAAAAAAACCCTAAACAACAACCCCTAGCAAAACCACACAGCAACAAGCAAACAGTAAAATAACAAATAAAAAACCCAATCAAAGGCATTCAACAGGGAAAACAAGAAACAAAAAGTGAGAAGAAAGGCGTGTACCACAGTTGTCTCTTAAAGGCTTTTTAAAGTTTCATTAATTCAATTACTTAAGCACTTTTAATGGAGCTGATGAAATATGGCATCATTTTATTTGCATCAAAAGTGGTGTGTCACATTCTGGAAGTTTTTTCCTGGGATGTGCCCAGCATGAGCTGCTTCGGGAGGGGTGTGTGCTCCCAGCTAATGTGTGTGCTCTTAGTTCATGGCTGGAAAATGCTTTGAAGATGGAAAAAGCACCACGTATGCAGTAATGACCAAGAGCAGGAATACCCACTTCATTGCGTGCACCAAACCACCAACACTGGCAAACAACAGAGGCTGCATTGTCTTTACCTTGTAATGGTACATGGGGAGATGCTTCTGAGGGCATGAGGAAAAGGAGGCAAGGTATGTTTAAAAAGTTGTTTCACAGAGCAATGTGGCACCCCAGGACTCACAGGAAGACTCCAAGATGTGCCTTACATAACCTCATTGTGTATTTGAGCACCCGATGGGTATTGTGCAGAGGACCCTTTTTCCCACTGATTAAATACCTCTTCCCCACCCCCAATGCTCAAGCTTTTTACCCTGGAGTCTCCTGCACTTCTAAAGACACAAGCAAACAAAACATAATCACAAGTGATGGTAACATCAAGGATTTCTGCATTTAGACACAGCCTGCCTGCATTATACCCATGTGAAACTCTGGGTGTGTGGTTCTACTTGCAGCAGTAGGGCTGCCAGGACAGCTTTTTTCCCCTCATGTGGGGCAGCTTTAGTTGTGAGGGAGGGTAGCCAAGGAAAGGCTTAGAAAACATCAGTTGCAAGGCGCAGAATTGCTGGTATTTCCTGTAAGAAGATATGGGATTTTACACACTATACGAACAGCAGTGAATGTGGCACTCTAATGATACCAGCTCTATGAAGATGAGGCCTGGGAAATACCAGGAAATTTAAACAAAACAAAACAAACAAACAAAAAAAACAACAACAACAAAAAAAACCAACAAACAAACAAGCCTAGGAAGCACATACAAAAAAAGAGCCAACAAAATTCTCTTCCTGACAAATTATAGTGCACCAGAGGTAGAAGATTCCCTCCCCTAGAAATACAAACTGCATGGCTTTCTTTCTGAGGTACAAAGTCTTGCTTGATGCATGTTTAAAATCATATTGACAAGCAGATGCAGGAATGAGGAACATGTTGGTGCTCTGGCTGTGAGTGCATTGCAGAGATACCCAACCAGACACACCAATACTTAACACGGTTAAGTATTAAACCAGATGCTCTGCACACACCCCAATAACTAACTCCCAACTATGCTACCAATCTCAGCAGCTTTAGGCCAATGCAGCTGGTGTGGAAGGCACAGGTTAACACTGGAAAAATTCAGAATCATCTTGCTCCTCCCTGGTGATGTACCTGCAGCATTGTTGGGCGCTGTCCCTCTTGCACCCTGACACATCCTTGAGCTGCCACTTGCAGGGAACACTCCCTTGCTCTGGGAACCGAGCTGTGCCACCAGCCATGCAACACTGCACTTAATGAAGTCACAAAAAGTTCTTGCAGCAAGCACTCACTGCTTAAGTCCAACTTAAAGCAAAAGGTAAAAAGCACAGAACACATTCCATACTCCCAGTGTTCCAATTAAATCAACTGCAGTCTAAAGAAAAGGCAGGAGAGAGTGTCCTGCTTTATCCAGTCTTATGAAAGCTGCTCTCCAGAGCAGGTTTTAGCCTTCAGCTCTGGACAGTTTGAGCATGGCTCTGACTCCGGAGCAAACAGTGGTAGCAGCCTGTTACACACCTCCTGTGGGTTTTGGGACAGGCGTTACAACTAAGCCACTTTTTGTCTTGAAGAGTCATGACAACTCTCCAAGGCTTTGCCTGGGGTGTTCCCCAGCTGCAGCACTTCTGCAGATGGCCCAGAGCAAGGACTGTCATTCCCTCCAGCAGGGTTCAGAGTTCAATTGCTCCATGAAAAATACACGAAGGAAAAAAAAAAAAACCCACCACAAAAAAAACCAGACAATTCCTGTAATACATATTTCTCTTTCTTTCAGAAGTGATCAAAAGCAAACACCCAAAGTGGGACTTCGTACTGCACCATCCCATCAGCTGAACGTGTCACACTAGCCCCACAAACCCAGGAAGGAGCCCTGGCTGTGCTTGGTACTGCCAATATGCTGCCTGCTGCTGCCTGTGCTGCCTGCCCCAGCCTGAGAAGCAGGACCAAGTTGCTCCAGGCTTGGAGTTTATCTGTGCAGTGCAGCTGCAGCACAAGGGAAGGGCGTGGGGCTGAGGATGGGAATTGGTACAAAACAATTGAAAAAGACTGAATCCATCTTGATCACCCAATAAATTAATTCAGTTTTCCACCTCTTCAACAAATAGACCCCCTCACCCCAAAATGGTCCAAAGTTTTTCCCCTTTCTGAGTTTCAGGAGAGCAGGTTGACACTATAGAGCAGTTAAATGCTGTTGGCATCACACCAGCTGTGACTCAAGCACTGAATTATCTATAGGGCTGCATACAGTACGAGCCTCCTAATCTTTGATCATGTAACTTTGGTGCATCTTGCAAAGCAAACCCACAGTGTCTTCTGCAGCAACTGCTTCCTCCTGTTCTACACATTTAAAACATTTGAGCCAGACTGGAAAAAAAAAAAAAAAGCTACATGTACCAATTGCACAAGACTTGAAAAGAATTTACTCTCAGAAAGGTCAGCCATACAGGGCACCACCACAAAGTTCTTCAACGTTGCTGGAGCTTTGTCAGCAGTGGTATTTGTCCCAGAAAGGGCTTTTAGGTAGCTTAGCTCTATGGAAGGGATTCACAACTGAGTTCAGAGCTGGAATATACAGGTGAGAAGCAACTTTCAGAGTACTCCAGCTTTAAACAACCGTCAGTTCCCCTCACAGCTCCTTCTTACCACCTCCTCCCCTCCAAGCCAGTGCAGACCCACGTGAGAGCCTGGGCAGCCATGCCATGAAGCCAAGCAGGGGACTGACCTGGGTTAAAAATAACTTTTTGCAAGCTTATTTTTAACCCAGCTCAGTGCCTGGACCCAGCCCATTTTGCAGCCACAGGGGCAGGGAAGGGGGCAATTTTCTAGGGCTGCTAGAATCAGCATCCAGATTACAGTGTTAAGCAAACAATCTGATTCTTACTGATGCAAATAATAATTAAAAACCTTGCAGTTATTTCACTTGCAGAACCAGTTTGAAGAAGTTACTTTCCTAAGGGTTAATTCTGAAAATGCAGCATTACTAGTGACGTCTCAAAACAATAATTACTAATCTGTTTTTCTGGAGCACCAGGTTCTCCAAAATGAAAAGCAGTTTCTGAGGAAAAAGACAAACATGAGCTGTAGCATCCTAAAATGCTGCATGAGGACCAAAACCTGCCTCCCCCTCCTCCAAGCAACAATGTAAGACCCTTGGGCTGAAAAATAATTGCTCACAATGAAGAATTGCTGTACAAATGGGCAAAATGGGGATCCTTTACCCTGTAACTAACCAGTAGAGGGCAACATTGCCTATCGTGAGGGGCAACCTCATCAGAAAAAGTCTCTGCTAACTCCTCTTTGTGGTAATGCATCGATTTTATATGTCTAAGGCAAACTAGAGGTACAATCTTAGGACTAGGGAGTTACTTTGGAAATCCACCAGATAAATCCACGGAGGCCAAACATGCTCCTGGAAAAGGGAGATAATGCACAGGAATAAAAGCACTACAGCAGAGGACATTCCAGCTGAGGTGGGATGGGCAAGTCACAGTGCACTTCAAACAAAAACAGCCATGCAAAAGCATTATTCTTTTGTGTTTTATTTAAGTAATATCCGTGTGCATCCTGGAATTGAACTGAATCCTACCAAGAATCAGCAGTAATTAGTGGTAATACAGTAATTAGCAGAAACACATCTTATTTACATTTACCACATCCCTTCCCACACAAGAGGAAGCAGAGCCCTCGTGGTTGTCCCACAGCAGCCCAACTGCTTGTGTGCTATTCTCTACCCACCCAACCAAGAGAGGGGGGGGAAAAGAAAGAAAAAAAAAAAACCAACCAAAAACCAAAAAGTATATAATTGGGATTTTCCCCTGTATTGTGAAACAAAACATTGGTACACTGGTTTGCTTAGTCCCAAGGAAGACTTCCCTGAGGCCACCAACACCACACAGCCTTTCCTGTAACTGGCATCAGAAGAAGATGCAACTGGTGAGGGATGCCTGGCTTACCTAATGACTCAAGATGACTCCTAGCTAAGCTCCAGGGAGCCAGTTGTGTAAGGAAGACTTGCAGGAAATTTATTCCATTCAAATCTTTCCTGACCAATGGCCAACAAAGTGTCTAATCCTGAGACTTTAAAGGTAAGTGATGGTGTATTTTCCAAAGTACAGAGCAGGACACTGCATCTCTGCTTCTAGAGAAGACTCGGGTCTAACATTGGTCTGAGTTGCTACTGATGCTAACTGAAAACAAAACAAGAGTGCAAATAAAAACAGCTTTGCTTTACTTTTTTCTCATCTTCCTGTTACAAGGGCTTGGAATTTACCTATGGAGGGCACTGGAGTTTCTGATGACTCAACTGAATGAGCTGCTGCTGGGGAGAGTTGAGTTGCAGCTGAAGGAACAACTCGGAGAAAGAAAAGCAAATCCACATTTAAATCCACTTAACTGAAGTCAACATCACTATGATCTTTGTAATCTGTTGATAAAATTTTTGTGCTGATAAACCTTTCCAGTGGTACAGCAGCTGTTATTAATATTTACAGTAGTAGAAGATACCAGGGGTCTTCAAGAAGTCTCCTACTTTAGAGAAGCCCATTTGGAGACAACAACTAAAAAGGAAATGACCTGCCTATGGGCCTACATCACCCAGGGCTGAAAATTTCCTGGAGATTAACTGATTCTTTTGTTTCTTCTCTTAAAAACTCCATCTGAGATACATTTTAGCAGAGAGAAAAACATCATGAGACCAAATAACTCTACTAAACATAGAAGAAGGTGTCCTACTTTGGGAGGCCATAATTGAAAATTGTTTTCAGAAAGCTGCCAAATCATCACAGTTTCCTTTAATTTCTGCTGGGAGCGAGGGTTGATTGTTATAAAATACCAAGCCCAGGGTATTTTCCAAAATTACATGTGCACACACAACCTCCTCAACCGTCCTGAAATTGTAGGCACCACACCAAGCCAAGAAAATAACTCCCTCCCCATTACCAGAGGCTATGTTGAGCAACTTCTGCTGATTAATTGTTCTTAAACTTATTTCTAAATGCCAGGAAATACAAATACTGAGACACTGAACAGCAGGAGTTTTAAAATCCCCTTTCAGCCTGTGCTCTTTCGGGTTTGTCAGACTCAACAGAAACTAAAATTTGCATCAAGTCCTCTTTGGAAAAATCTTGCTGAGTTTAACAGTAACAGCCTTCTCTCTCTTGATGTTTGATGTGATGCTTTATGAGGAAAAGCAGCCATTTTAACATCTACTGATAAAAAAAACCCCAACAACTAATCTCAAAAGCCAAAAGAGCCTGAAATCACTTAGAAACTATCTGGGGAATGCTGGAGAAGCTGCCCCATCCACGCCATCACTTCTAGGGGCAGAGCTTTTGTAAACCATATCAGGAGCTTATTTCCACACTGAAGTTTATCAGCTAAAGCACAGGGTGAAGAATGTTTTGAGTCATCTCACACAAATCAGAGACTTAAAACAGTGCAATAATTTTTCTTGCAGAACAATTGCACATTTTTTCAGTGCTACTGAGAGCACAAGATTCAAGGTTTCCTCTGGTGCAGGAAACTGATGTTTGAGACATTCTCCTGCAAAATGCCAGGAAATATTGAGCTGAAGTGTTGCCCAGAGTGCTCAGGTTAGAAACTAAAGGAAGGAAACATTGCCAGCTCTCCATCCATGCCCTCTGCAGAAGCCTGCTGCTAAAGTCATCCCCCCCCTCCCATCTTCTCCTAGCTGACACCCTCCTGCTGCACACCTCCACCACAACGAACACCAGGGTGCTTAGATGAGTGTTAGGTCTCCCTGCTCCAACTCAAAACCTCCTATTAAGTTTAGAACTTGGAGTGTTTAGTCCAGGCTTTCCCAGGCCAAGACCAGCACTACTTTCTACTCTGCAATGGCAGCTGGGCATTTCATGCAAGGGAGGATAACCATTCCCAAGTGGCACGAGGCAGAAGCAGAGGTGGTGGTGAAGTCCTGGGAAGCAATGGAAAAAAAGGGGTGGGATTTGAGGAAAGGACAGAGACTGATGGAGTGACTCTCACAGGACTATTTCTGTCCTGGAGGAGCCATGACTGCAGCACGTCCAGTATCCCAGAAAGGGCAGGGCTCAATACTTTTTGCCCAACACACATAGCAACCCTCTGCCCTGCTGGCTTTAAGAGCTGGCAAATGACTTGCTCCTTTTACTCTGGTATCCAGCAGCTCTGGTGCCAGCTCACACTGCTCCTACCCAGCCTGTAACTCTGTGACACAGGACAGGGAAAGCTCCATGCTGTGCCCACTCACTCTCCCCACTCCACAGCAGCATCTTTAGAAAGCTCAGCTTTTGATTATTTTTTTTCTTAAGCATTTGGATTTTACCTGCCACCCCCATACATGCCAGAGAAGCCCATTACATCCCATGTTCAGCATGGCATGTACCAACACGAATCTTCCACTCCCAGCACAAGCTACTCAAGACAACCATGTCTTGCCACAAAGATACCCCAATCTACAATTTGGAAAATTACATGGCAAATGGGTGCTTTGAAAGGAAACATCATTGTGCTGCTCCCCTGAGTGGCTAACGGGGACTCAATGGCTAAGGCCACTCCAGTTTGACCTTATCTGGTAGCATCAAGCTCAGCAGCTTGATGCGTGGATAGGGGGGGGTCACAGAGAGCCTGGATTTACCTCCTCAGTGACAAAACTTAGTGATTGGAACATCTTTTATAGTCCAGTGAATAGTCCTATGTTGAATCTGAGGCCGGGTGTAGGCTGAGCACATCCAGGCTTTTTCTGTGGAATTGTGCCGGGGCATCCACACAGCTCACACCAACTGCTCTCATCTTCAGATTTGGGATGTGGGAAATGTAAATGGCAGGAGGTAACACAAATCACCACATTTCCAGCAAGCAGAGAGATGACCCCATTTGCATGCTGCTGCTCAAAGTGAATTTTATTAAAAGGCTTTATCACCCAAGGGGCCTTTTATTCGTTTCCGCATGAATTTTGAAAGGAGGCAAAGAACAAGGAATGAGCTTCACAGCTTGACATATATAAATACAAATTAGCAAGATTTTGAGCTCAGAGTTTCAACAAATGGACCTGATTTTTAAACAGCAATTGAGATTACTTAGGAGAGATGATGCTTTCTATACTTGCCAGGGTCGTGTCACCTCCATCACACTGTATAGCACTACATGGCAGTGCGGCCTGCCAGACACCCTTAAGAAGTGGCACCAGGGACTCTACTCTTGGGAGTTCTCTCCCCAGCACACTCATTACAAAACATATGAAACGGGGCCAAGATCACTGTAACTTGTCTCCTACTCTTACATGGCCCTTCCTCCAGAACTGGTATCACTGACATCAAAAGAGATGATTGGGTTCAATAGTCAAAGAGGGTTTTTTTATCCCACCTATATTTCAACCTCAAGCAAAGTGCCTGCAGTTTTCAACTCTACAAGGAGCAAGCCTCACAGCTTGTGTTTCACTTTGAACTTGGATTTGAAGTGCAAACCAAAATCCTACTGAGATTAAAAAAAAAAAAACAAACCAGCCTTTGCAATGTGACTTAATATCCCCTACTAGAGGAAAACAACCAACCAAAAAAACCACAGTACAACTACACACTACCCAAGCTGGTCCTCCATTGCATACCCAGACACAAGGTGCCTTCTACTGACACTTCCTCTCTCCCTGTGTCTGAGCAGAGCCCCACAGACCTTTACATTTCCCCCATGCGTGCTTCAGAACCTCCTAGTGCCAGATCACTGCCTCAAAAGGACAAACCTTTGCTTCTTGCCTCTAAGCTCTTCCAGGAGTTACCACAAACAGGTCAAGCAAAACTGGCTTCTAATTAGAAAATTCTTCAGACAGCAAGCAGAGGAAAAGTGCTTTCCTACTTTCGTAACAAATGGATCTTTTTATAACTCTTAGAAACCAAGAAGCTGAAGTATCAGGATGTCATCTTGTATTTCCATTAGTAGCCCTCACTAAAAGGAGAATCTCCAGAGCAGCTCTGAGCAAGCTCTCGTTTGGAAATGACAGTTTTGTTCCACATTTTTCCATTATCAGCTTGAAACGAGACTTCAAAATCTTAAAAGGACAGCAAACCCAGATCACCGTATGACAAAACAGATGTAAAGCAAAAAGCCATGCAGCTAAATTAAAAAAGAAAAGCATCTCATGAGTGACTTAAAAAAATGTGATTAATTACTTCCCCAGCTATTTTGTCAACACTTCCATAGTAATTTGGCAAAAGCACAAAATCACCAAGTTTATATTTTCATCAAATGGCTATTAGTGCTGTTGAGATCTCACAGACACAAGACAGTAAGAGTAAGCTCCACATTTTATAGTGCATGGTCCACGATGAGTTTGTAAGCTCTCATCTTTTCAGGTTACTCATTTGAAAAATAATCTGCCTTCTACCCTGAGACCTGAATATAACACTAGGTATTAATTAAAAAAAAAAAAACAAAACACAAACAGAAGAAATACCTGTCTTCTCTAGTTATACCCCACAACATGTAATTCATTCTTCATCCATCCCTGAATTACCAGGACTAGGGCAAGCAACCTCTAGCTCCTATGTTTTCAAATCTAATTTTTCAATTCCAAGACCTATCAGTAACTTTTATACATGCAAAGATATGTATACAAACACACACCAAAATTTGTATACAGCACAAAGTTAAGTTCTTACCAAAATAACCAATAGATGAAGAGCACAGAAATAAAAATTCTCAATTAAAAGAAACCAAACACCAAACCTGAAAGGTGACCACCATCCAGCAATAACAATACTTACAATTATCTTTTGTGCCTTGGAGCAGGATCGTCACTTGGTTTACACACTCCTTCTGCAGAGATCCAGTGGGAACAGGGAACGTTTTACCAAGAGAGCTTTGTGAGTTTTGGAAACAGAAGGTGAATTCAAACAGCAACATGAATACCTGCTTGGCGTACCCAATACAGCCACATATCTCCTGGGAAGGTCACCACAGAACTGCCCATGCCCAGAGCGATGACTCTTCCCATTCTATGTTGCTGCAGTGGCACCATCTCACCTTCTCCTCTCAACACACCCGAGATCCACAGAATGAAGCACCAAGGACAATAACAACCGTTTCCAAACACAATCTCTGGGGTCAAGGCAAAACACAGGGGAACCAGGGGAACCGGTATTTAAGAGCTACCACAAAGGCAGAGAAATGGAATTAAAAGTAGAGCATCTGAATTCCCAGCAGCTCTTGGTGGGGAGGGAAACACACCTGTGGAAGGGATGCACCCAGTGAAATGGGGTGACAACTTGGCACCTAAAGTGGCTGTAACAAGCTTCTGCTGAAAATCACCCCCTGTACAGACATATTAGCATCTCCTGTAGTTCTGCAACAGCAGTGAAAGCTTTTCCAAACATCTGACTTTGTCAGCAGACTCATTATACCATGGTACAAATACTTGAAAAGCTTTTAAACCAAATCATCAGAATTACCTAGGAAGACAATTTTCTACCACTAGCAGCCCAGAAGCACAGAATCCAGGCAAAGCTAATCCACCTCCCCCTGAACACCAGCAAATTCAAGCTCTTTGCAAAAACACTTGCCAAGAGTTTTTACGAAGTTTGAAGACGTCAAACTTCATTTACACTACAGCATTTCTTCCTGGCCTTGTTAAGATCATTACTGCTCCCTTTGTGGGGTTGAAAATGTCCTACAGTCAGCACTGTGATATTGAAAGGAAACCTAGAACAGATGCACAACAGATAAGACTGACATTCACCTACATTTATCATGCGAGTCAGCAACTGACATCAAAAGTCCCAGACTTTGCAGTTTTGTGAACATTTCATCACTTTCCAATTAAAGTTCTGACCTTGCCTGAACTCACTGTATTGGATACAGCCTGGCATCTCTGCAGAAACAATCTCTGCTACAGTTCTTTTAAAAAAATGTAATAAATAAGAAAAATTAAAATTGGGTTTTCTAAACATAAAATATGAATAACAGACTGAAAATAAAATTACAGCCATCAACACAATTGCTCCTAATTTGTTTGCAGAAGCCCTCAAAGCACTGAATTTCTATTGATTCTCTGGAGTTGATAAACAGTGCCACGCTGTTCTAACACTAATATACAGGACATTGATGACAGTTCAGGTAGCACCTCAGTGTGCCCACCTCTAACATTTCACCTGAAAATCAGGTCTTCTATTTTAAGGGAAGATTAATCAGAACCTTCACAAAAATGAACACTGGAGAGGCTCTGAGCTATTTTAGCAATCTCTTATCATCTAACAGATTAAAGCTGTGTTTCAAGTTGCTACCTTGGCTCTGGGCCACTGAACAGATCCATACTGCACACCAGAGACATGGATAATTTGGGAAATTGCCACCACACCCAGAAAACACAACAGTGAGGTGAATCCAGAGCCTGGCGTGGACAAGGGATTGGCCGTCTTGTTTCAGGAGAGGCTGGGAGGCTAAGGCAAAATCCTCCCCCCCCAACCAGCTCCTGTAAGAAAAAGCTTTCCACTGTTGGAAACTATTCTGTCCAGGGCAACAAGCACCTCCCCTGGACAGAGCACAGGGCACAGGCACGCGCTTGGCTTTGGGTTTATTCTACGAAAACGGTTGCCAGGGATGTAGTTGTCATCTTCTATAAACATCTGGGAGCAAAGCACACACATGATACCAGAGCAAGTGCTAAAGCAGAGGGGAAACCACATACAAGTGATCTCTTAGCCTTGTGTTCTTGATGTTGTTCACCAAGAACAGGAAGGCTTCAACACCTGGGCCTTCTCAGAAAAGTGTTTTATTTCACCAAAATGAGCTTCTTGTTTTAAGGAGTGATTACAAGGAGCACCTTCTCAATTATTCACTACATTAGAAAGCATTTAAAATTCACCTTTTTTTCCAATAAAATTTTCAAGATACAGGTGTATTTCTGAATGGCTACAAATCTGCTATGGCAAGGATATGGGACAAATTACTCAACTTTAATGTTTCAAACAGGACTACCTCACATTTCTTTCAGGCTAAGAATTTCAAGATGGATCAAAAGTCATAAATGATAAAGTTTCAGAAATATTGGAAATTAAGACAGACCACACGGTAGCAGCTGGCACTGAGGTATCACCTCAAATATGCATAGTAAAATGCCTATCATTTTCCTTTTTACTTAATGGCAGTGAAAACAATCCTCTACTTTGTCATTTTCTACCTCATTCTCTAGAGAAATTGCTGTGTTTTGCATGAAAACACCTGGTGATGTCTTTTCCAGTGAGGTTAACTGGGGACATGAGTTGTACAGCAATGAGAGCTGCATTTCCCAACACTGAAATAGGTTCCACACAGGATGCAAATCAAATACTTTGAAGCTCCTTGGAAAATATGGATAAAATGGATCTAATTATTTTGCTTTGAAAAGTTACAGCTCTGATGCATTAAAAAATAACTAGTTTTGAAGTGCTAATGAACGGTCAATACATACAAGGTGTACACTGGCTATAATATATAACATACTTTGCCAACCATCCGAGACTTCTTTTAAGCCACCCAAGGCAGAGCAGCATGGCACACACACCAGTTTGTCACTACAGCTAGCTGTGTCTGGCTATACTGGTGAAGCTGAAAGCTTTGTGGGTTTTATTTTTTTGTACAGAACAGAGACTGCACAAATGCTGTTCTAATGGCTGAATGTTTAGGTCTCAAAATATGATATCTAATTTGACAACAGAACTAAGACTTGGTTCTGGAGTTCCAGCACTCTCCAAGCAGGATACCTTCCCCAGAAAATTAGGAAGAACCTTAGAGGAAACAGGACTTTGCCATAAAGGAGTTTCTGTTTTGGATTTGATCCGGACTGATGGTTACATGATCCAAATGCTGCTGAGTTACAGTTATCAGAATCTGCCTTTGCTCAAGCTTCTCTTAGAAAAAAAAAAAACTTGATTAGTAAATGTAGCTCTGGTGTGTATGAAACCCAAATAAGCATCCACAGACAGTTTTTTCATGCACATAAGCCTTGTAGGAGACACTTCTCTGGCTGTTCCCTGGAGATTTCTCTGACCTACTGCAGTCTTGGACTTTTAGCACACTACCAAAGATGAACCAATTAACCAAAACCCAGCTTTTTTTTCATCACAGTCATACATTTACTAACTGATCTCCTAATTTTCATCTCAGAAGCTCAAATCAGGGTCTCTTAAGCTGTGCACTCTGCTGTTGGTGAGAAGACAGGAAATGAACCAGAGCTCACTGTCATATATCCTGAGAAAGTCATCACAGCCCTCACTCTGGTTCCTCCTTCTCGCTAACACCCAGTTTGTCCACTACAATAAAGCAACTACTTACCATAATAGATCCAGAATGTCTTCTCCCACCTGAAGTCCACTCTCAGCACCTACACATCCCAAACTGGATGCTTTGGGGCAACAGTCAACAGGCAGTAAGGTCTGTGCCCCAGATACCAGCACTGTCCCCTCTTCCCAGCTACCCTGCTGCCCCAGCAGTTCCCACAGCCCCAGCCACCCCTCCAATTTCTGCATCACAGAAGCAAACCCCAGGCTAAGAACCACCACGAGAGAGCCTGTCATGTGCAGGGATGTCAGCTCATCAGGAGGGGGAGGGAAGAAGCCAAGACACTGAAGCAAGGCCTGAAGGAACACGGCACCCTGTGTTGCCTCTTGATCTGTGCCCCAGGCTCCTGAGTTTTGGCTGCTTCTCTGTAGAGCCCAAACACTCTTCACTACAGCAGACTGTTCAGGAAGCTAGTCTTTTAAGACACTGAAAGCCAGGTGAAACTACTTCCTTTGGCAGGTTCTTCCAACAGTTAACCACCCATGTGTTAAAACTGAATGTTTATCTTCTCATTTGAATTTGTCCAGCCTTACACAAATGTTTATGCCCTTCTTCCAAACAAGGAGACCTTTAATATGCACAGTTTTATCTCAGTGGTGCACACATTTTTTTAGACTCCAACTGGAATTTGGCACACCATCCTGAAGGAAATGAGCCTCTGCAGCAGCACAGAGCCGGTGTGGGCAGAGAATGGGCAAACTCCCACCCCTTCTGCATCTGTTGCCATGGCTGGGATGGGGTTCTCCCGAGGAAAAGCAAAAGTCAAACGAGGAAGAGAGTCCCTGACATTTATATCAATAGCACCAAACAGGGTGTGTTGGTTTCCTGGTTCTCCCTTACTGGTTTTATGCCCTGGGAGTTACTCTGAGAAGCAGCACTCTGCCTATCAAGGGTGTGAAGGCTTGCCTTTGTCTTGGAGCTAAAACATTCAATTCCTAGTAAACATGGAAGTAGCACTAGAGGACTTGAAAGAAAGAAACATTCAGGAGATTGTCCTAACTCAGAAAGTGAATCTTCTCAAAAGAAAAAACTTCCACCTCTTTGCACACATTCAGGAGCTCAAAAACTGAGGGCAGGAGGTTCATGAACATCACTCATGCTTGCAGGAAACACCAGATGCACCCTAGACAGCTTTAAGTGAATTTCTAGCTCTCTACTGCTCTCCTGAATATCTAGCTCCCAGTCTGTACAGAAAAGCTGAAAAAAAAGCTTCCCTTTTGTTATCTAAGTGCAGCATACCTGGTGATAAGAACCTTTCTGTATTTCCCATAAACAGCCAGCAGTAAGAAATGTATACATCAAGATTAGCAGACTAATTCTGGGAGCCACCCGAGTGACTATTTAACAGGACATGTCCAGATAAATCAAAGTACCAAAGTGCCTTCTGATGAGAGGCAGCATTAGCATGGAAAGCCTGGCCAAAGTCCTCTGAAGACAAAAGGCTTCATCTTCCAACTCTGGCTAAAAGAGACTGGAGAAAAGGCTGAGCCTTGGCCAGGTGAGTTTTCTCCATTTTCCTCCAGAAATACACACAGAGAAGTCCAAAGCAATATTAAACCATCCATAGCCTGGCTGCCTTTGGCAGATGACAGAGCACAGGGCAGAGCAGCACTCTGTTGCCGAGACAAATATTGCAATGGAATGACAAAATCAGATTCTGTGAAGAGGAAAAGGCAGCCTCCACCTACATGCCTAGGAATAAGGTTTGCCAGAGGTGGCTGTAGTGAGTTATGCTAATGGGTGATGAGCGAGTTCATCTTACACTATGCATGTTACAAAATCAGCACACATATGGCATGTGCTTCTGGAGGGAAATGGGAAGGCTGCTGGATCTGCCCAGCTCCTCTACCAGATGTGTCAAAGCCTCTGCAACTTTGCCCGTGTCCCGTCCCCCCCCCACCATGTAAATTCCCCTCATGGACCACAAATCAATCAAGCTTGTGACTGCAGCCAAGAGAGAAGAATCCAATTCCAGAGCTGCTGCTTTGCATCATTGGCTGCTTTAATAACAGCTTCAAGCACCCCTGTTACAGACACAGCCAAGAGAATTCTCTCCTTTGTCCCCCAGGAATGTGTGTTCTACAATCTGAATTCTACCACCAGTCACCCAGGCTGGATTTTCCCCTTCACACTAGGAGCTCATTCAAATAAATTTACAAATAAGAAACAATACAGAACATTTCATATGTGTTTTTTAACAGTCAATAAAAGGAGGAATTGAAGCCTTCTCAATGCACTACATCATTATTTGTATGATGTACAAGACTGGCATTCTTAGTATAGTCTTTACAAGGTGTTACTATTTAATCTCTCAGAATTAGCAGGTGTATAAAAGGATGTCATCTTTATTTTTACCAGTGGTAAAATAGTGGCTACAAGTTCAGGTTTTTTTTCTATTTTTGTGAAGTTCATTTGAAGTTGTCTGCATTAAAAAAGAACAGCTGAAAGAGTTCTCATTT
Organism: Alcedo atthis; assembly: GCA_033558465.1. Classification (NCBI taxonomy): domain Eukaryota; kingdom Metazoa; phylum Chordata; class Aves; order Coraciiformes; family Alcedinidae; genus Alcedo; species Alcedo atthis. The sequence goes on along the minus strand of WYEA01002113.1, from coordinate 13,858 downwards.
GTGATTCCATATAAAAAGTTACAGGGCAAAGCAATGCTTTAAGAGTTATTTCTGTAAGCCTCTAAAAATCTATTTTCTTGTCAATTTTAAGCTCAAAACCAAGGTATTTTTAGTGATTTCCAAACGAACCCACTATACTGAAGAAGCTGCTGTTATTTAGAAAGCCACCTAGGAAACAATTCTACTTGATAGCATCCCTTCAATAAAGCTTTTTACTTATCTTCCGAATTAATTCTACTTTAATCCCCACCATTACATTTTGAAGCTGACCTTCTCAGGCAGAAATCTTGGGCTCCCTTTATTTGGCAGATAATTAGCAGTCAGGCCAGCAGTGCAATCTGCCTCACCCCAGGACTCTCAGCTCCCCGATCCGGGCACTATCGCATCCAAAGCGGCGCACGTATTCCAGTCGTGCTGAGCGTGACAGCAGATACACTTCTCACCAGGGTTTTCAATTAACTTTCTACCAGCTGTTTTAAGTAAGATAACACCTAACCCAGCACTACATCTGCCAGAACAGAGTGTTAGAGAAATTCCAGTGAGCTGGAATCAGCAGTCAGCTCACACAGGTTCAGAATTACAGCTCAGATGGTCACAGCATTTTCTTTTCTCTTTCTGTTTCCTCTGACAGCAGCGTTTCAGAAGTGAGGCTTACTGCTTGGTGAATGCATGACCCAAGTAGCAGAGCATAAACCAACCGTCTTCTGACCGAACTTCTCAGTAGTGCGCTCCACTCAACAACCAACTCAAGGTATTTTTTTCCAAAACAAAAGCAGATCAAGTAGCAAAACCACTAAAATTATAAATGCAAAAGGTACGATTAAGACTAACACAGTAAATATGCTTCACTCCAACACTATCACAACATAAGCACCATTTCAGCCTTTTGGGAGTAAGATAAAAAGATTTTTACTTAAGATGGCCACTTGAAGCAGTAACAAGAACACCCAAGTATCTCTGTTGAGGACCATGTAAAGCAAGCCTTGGTCACAATTCAGTCCCAAAGTAAACATGACCAGAGGGAGCAGACAGTGCAAACAAGCTCTCATGTTTAAAAAAAGAGTTATGTTCCAAAGTTCAGGTCACTGCTGACTGGCAGATTACTGATGTCTGTACAGCAACTACCTCGTGTGGAACAACACAACTGAAACAAATACTAAGACATCCAGAATTTACCATTGAAGAGACAGGTTTTCCAAAACTACTAAGTGCTTCCACAAAGAAGTTACCAAGTATTCTAACACTAAAGCATTGCACTAACACTGAGCACTTCAGAACAATTGTGATCACAAGCACAAAATATATAATGAAAAATTAAAGAAAGCTAACTTTAACACTAGACCATCCCATAGGTAACCTGAAACACAGAAGCAAAGCTAAACACAAACAACCTCTACTGACACCCAACACCAATTTCACGGGCCAGGCAAGCAAACAGTATGGCTGAACACAAACACTGACAGAGAAATTAAACTACTGGTCTTTTAAAGTCCTTGACAAGTCTTGTTTTCAGCATTCCAAGACTTAGTCCATCAGTTAATCACAAGCTTATAAAGTACACATCTTAGGAACTCTATGTGCAACTTACTCCACAGAGCAGCTCTGTTGCTCCTACCACAGCACCTGTCACTCTCAACAGAGAAGGTCTGGTGAGAACCAAGAACTACAACCACAACAGCAATTTTATAAAGAGAAGCATTCCAAGCCAAAATCCCAAACTTCTTCAGTAAAGCCAAGTGAAAGCAGTAGGTGCCATGCAATGTAAAGAGAAACTCGTGTTACAGTGTATTGCAGTTACTGCCATGCACAAGAAACCAAAGAGGCTGCACCAAGAAAAAGCATCACAAAGTTATTGTAATCTTAACTTTGAAGCAGAGCACGAAAGAGAAAGTGACTCAGCAGGTTCAAGAACTCCATCTTAGTTTATCCAAACCATTGGAGGAGGCTTCATTTAAACTCTGTCCTTCTACATTCCCTCTTGTATGAAAAAAATGGTACTTTAATAAAAACAACATATTTTTTAAAGTCATCTCATCCCACTACACATTTGCATGTTGCATTTGCTTGAATTAAGAATCTGTTAAATATTTTGTGCTATTCTGGCCAAAAATGAAGTTTGAGGAAATGTGCTGCCCTTGATGATCCCTTTAGAGAGTAAGTTTTTTTGTACATAGATTACACATTAGTAAAGAATGAAATAAAATTTTGCAGAGCAACCTCATAAGTGGGTTTTCAAAAGAAACTCATTTTGGCAGTACAAATAAGAAATTCTGACCTTATATAATAGGAATAATTTATAGTGGATCCAAATTAATCTCAGAACAAGGATTTATTTCGTGTATTAAAAATTAAGTTGGGTGCAAGAAGTTGTATGAAAAAAGTTGAATCTGGTGTTACTTCAAAAAAAAAAAAACCAACAACCAAAAACCCACCAAAACAACCCAAACCACCTGTGTTCTACATATTGAAGTAGGTGGAGGCTCTCAGACTTAAAAAGACTAAGGTCAAGTGTAAGGGCATGAGGTTTTTACATCTGGCTCTTGTCCAGCTGTATTCCTGGACCAAGATGATGTAGCCACCCAGTTCCCTACCAGCCTGTTCAAACACTGGTGTCATGGGTTATATCTTACTGCTGGAGAAATGCATTTACTGAGAAATTCTGCCTTCTGCTGACTCCTCTTCTTTGTTTTTGTGTTTTGCCAGTTCCTCTACCCAGGAAGTGCAGCACTGCCATTTAACGCTGGATTTTGCCCTGGTCTGCCAACATCCAGCTTCTGGGCTATAAAGGCAGAAGGAGACTATCCAAACCTGGGTCTTCAGCAAAGGTAGTATTATGAGATTTCATTGTAGAACCCCAGAGTGAACTGTGTGTGAAACACTGTGAAGAGGACCACACTTTACTGGGTAAAAAGATGTAAGGCAAGCGTGTGGGTACAGATCTGCTCTTCACTTCAGTTGGGTAATTTAAATGTTAAAGATTACTTGGCATTAAAACAGAAGGTGAAGTTTGGTAGCTCAATGTAAGACCTACAGGTATAGTATGAAGGAATTCAAACTCAACTCCAGATTGTCCTAATTTTATTTAGCTTGCTTAACCAATTTTGAATCACTTTTTACAGTTTACATAACTTAAAAGGAGCACACTATAGCCTATAAATTAACATCGTTAATAATGCAAGACATCACAACAAAGCCAGATTCATAAATAAATTGCCTGTTTAGTTATCTGAATCAAGAAGCAACATACATGTGGAAGGAAAAGACCAGCATTAACATGAAAACACTGTTTAGTTTCTAAACAGTTTGTGCTTCTACACCAAAACCACAACACTTATGTAACAAGAACTCTGCAAAGAACTTGAAAAGGTATGTAACTTGTTGCCCCAAAAGCAAAAGTGTATCTTTTTTTACTTTGTTTAGTTCTATGAAATCGGCATTAATGGTAGAGGGAGATATATCAACTTTGCTATAAATAGGAATTCTGATGTGGCAGATTGTCACAGTGTTGGTTTAAGTTGAATTTGTTTTCCTGTCTGATAAACAAGAGCAGATCTTTTAAATGTATTTAATAATCAAGGCATTTGTTAGTACAAAGCAGATGGTGTTCAGCAAGAAGGCATTAAGTGATGTCATTTGAAAATACCATGCCTTTTTTTTTCTAAGCACTAAGCCACCCTAAAGAGTCCCATGAAGGCCAGATGTTCAAAGCTGGCACACAGATAAAAAATGCAAGACCATGATTTATGCATGAAATTCCCCAAAGCCTGACAGGTGTTAACATATGCCAATTGTTATTTGCATGCTTTCTCTGTGACACACACAAATCAAGTCCTCTTTGCCTGAACTTTGAAAATCTGGTCTTAGCTACAAATTAACACTTTGCTTCACTCCATTAATTTAACAAAAAGCATTCAACCATCTTTCTATTTTTGCTTGGTGACTAAGAGTGAGAGACTAAAATTATTTTCTCAATTACGTAGAAATCTTCTTCAATGCAATTGTTTGTTCTCAAAATATGAAAATAAATGTTACACTTCAGAGAGTCTTTTTAAAATTAAGTGTTTTCCTGTATATTTATGTTCACTACAGATAATTTTTTGAAGCAATCTTGGAACTTAAAACTTTAGAAAAAACTTTCATATTTTTTTAAACAGTTACTTTAGGCCCATAACAAACAAATTATGTACTAGGGTAAAAGATGGAGTTAGAGAGTTAGCTTCTGAGTGCTTCTTAAAAATAGGTGCTTCAAATACAGGTTTAGAAAAGAAATTAAGTTCATGTTTTCAGTCACACTGAAGAAAACATCTGCAAAGAAAAAAGTATCATCCTTAAGACTGAAGAAAAAGATGGTAGGAGGAAAAAAAAAAAGCAGCACTGTTTTCCCAAGTTGCCCAAATCACACACAGACACGAGAAGGTTACAAATGCCATTCATGAAAGAATGCACCACAAACATCAGCATTTATTCATTTTGATATTTTCTTTTTTAGCAAATGACAAAAGACTCAGCTTACTGGCTTCACTTTTGTTTACCTTTTGCTTACATTACACATTTAAACATTTGTCAAAACTTACTAAGTTGTCTGCATTCATGCACAGCTAGAAAACATCCTTAATTTATTTAAACCAGAAATGCATTACGAGAAATGTATTAACATTGTTCACTACTAAACATTAAAAAAAAAATTGAAATTATTAAAAAGGTTATCCTGGAAATGTTAACTTCACAGCAGACTGAAACTACTAATTGGCTCACATTTCAAATTGGAAAAAGCAAGATCCATGCTCGTGTTAGTGTACATCTTGCCCTAGAGCTACTGAAGGATCATGGTTCACCTTGATCATATATAATAAAAAGAAAAGTGCATACAGAAATTTACAACAATTTTAAGGACAAAAAAAAAAATAAATGGTCCAATTGATGTGGTCCCAACAATTAACTCAAAAGTCTATGACAAATACGAGCTTCTGTGAGCTATTTATACTACTTAAGTATGGATATACAGAAAGGAGAGTTCGTTTGAAATCTTCAAAAAAATGTTCCTGTCAATCCTCAAAGGGTGGCTGTTAGAGCTTAACATTTCTGTTAAATGCGTGCGTTGAATTACTTGTTATCCAAGCGTAGCAGCTGCTCCTTACCATTTATTGTTAGCGACCTTAGCTGCCCATCTTCTTCAACTTCTACTCTCTCTTGGTTATTCTCAACAATTCTGCAGGACAAAGAGCACAGTTAGCCATTGGACAGCTCTGTAAGCAATCTGTGAACACAGCCCTGGGTTTCTGGATAATGAACCATAATGGGGCACTGCCTGCTTCCTGCAACTGCCGTTGGGAGGCTTTTGTAGGTCACAACCAGGAACCATCTGCATTCCTCCACCAGTATTGCTTATTTATAGCAGGAAAATTACATTCTGGAAGTTTTAATCCTCCAGTTTGTAGAGTTCACAGTTCCAGCTGTCACCTTGTACACTGTCACAGTTGGAGTGACAGTAGGCACTATTATCCAGAACTAAATGTCTTTTGACAGATCGAGTGTACAGTCTTGACATTGCATTTAGTACCTACCCATTTGTTAAATGCTTAATATTCCAGATGCAAGCAGAATGGTGTATTATGTAAGGCACACATGACAGTCTTTAATTGCTCTGATCACATTAGAAGTGGATTAATTTAGATGCCCCTCTATATCAGTTTATGATCAGTATGTATACGTTAAGTATGCCTGACTGGAAGGAGAGATTATAAAAAGGTCTAGGGGCTTGGGCTTTGTTTCTTTTAGAAATGGGAAGATAAGGAATGTTTTAACTATTTTTAGAACATTTAATTTATCCTTGAAGTTTAACTGTCTGGGAATTCTACCCTTGTGGTTTGAATGTGGAGACCACATGGATGAATACACATTTTTCTGGAATCAAGATCACTGAAGGGAATACACCCATATCAGAAAAGGGCTTTTTTGCCTGAAAGAAGCAAATCCTACTCAGATTTTTGTTGTATGCTGGGATATCAATCTTCTTTGGACTTAGCTACTTTGCTGGCAAACATTGTAGCAGGACTCCTGAGAGGTAGTAAATGCGTCCTAATAGATTTCTGGCTTTCCTCCTCTGCTTTTTAAATATTACAATGACAGGTAATACAGCAGCATACCTGGTTTGGCCTATATTTTATTATTCAAACAAACATGATACCTTTTCCATAAACACTTTCTTTTGTCTCTCACCTGGCACAATTCCCTCAAAAATGGGCAGTTTTCAGATTTTTCTGGAACCCACTCACAGAAAAATATCACAACCAGACCAGTGTGTGATGATGACAAATGCTGCAATTAAGTGGTCACGATGACAGGATCTCTCCAGTACAACAGCACACAGAAGAATCTTGCACTTGGAAGTATGGCACATGAGTTACCAAACAAAATAATTGGTTCTCCCTTGCTTTTCTATAAATTTTTTATTAAGTACTCAAATGACATTTAACTTCAGTACTCATATAACTTACTGTTCATCATGTTCCATATAGATTACTCAACATGAAAAGTCCTCCAATGCCATTAAAAGCTTCACTATCAACAGAAACCAAGTGCACTTTTCCAGAAGCTCAAGATGACTTGGTAAGCAGTAGTCAAGAACCATAATAGAAGATCATGGTTCTTGAACCATCAGTACACAGGAAGCTCTGAAGGCCTGGAGGATCTGCACTGCCAGGTGCCTTTCAAACAACAAACAAGTTGCACTCTTCATTTTACATCAGGGCAGCTCTGAAAGTACATCCTGCACCTCTGAACGCTCCTGGTCTATCAAAGAGCTTAGACAAAATACACTGTCTTCCTCATTTTCACATGCTACTGCTTGAAGTAACTCAGCAATGCCAAGAAGATTCAGAGAAGCCAATAATTTTTTTAGTGTTTTGTTTAAGCATTTAGAGCAACCCAATTAACAGGATACCCACAACAGCAACAGTAAAAATACATATATACACACAGTGTACATACACTGTGTCTCTACAGAGTTTTCCACAAAAATGTTTCTATCACTTACCTCTTTGTAGTAATTTTTCTGCCATCAACTATTTTAGTTGAGGTTGATACTGATTTGAAGTTACCCATCCCACTGCCACCAAACGATGTAGAGGAGAATGAAGTGAGGCCTCCATGTCCCAGAGGGCCAAACGAAGTGAAACCTAGTGGGAAATCAGGTATTTAACTACAAATATCTCTATGTGACATGGGATCCACTCAGACTACATCCTAGCTTCAGGATTGTCCTTAACTGGTGGCATCAACACAGCAGCAGTGAGTAGACATCATTAAACACTAGTGTGAGATTAGAAATATGTCTTCTGCCCCATCAATTTCTCCCACATAGACTGTAATAGTTATAAATTTCAAATGCCTTGGTCCAAAAGTCTTGGGGTTTTTTCCTTCCCTTTTGACTAAAGGCCTGTCATATTCAATGAATCTAATTTTCTGCTTTAATTTGTATGTTGGGGATGCTCCAGGATAGCAAACAAAACAAAATTTGTACAATAACACCCCAAATAATGATCAATCTTAACATTTGGAGAGGATGCCACTAGCAGTAACTTTCAGCAACTTCTGAGATACAGATGTAAGCATATAAATTAAATACCCCAAAACTAATACTAAGTAGTACCACAGGGTTTAGTACCATTTATCCAATGTATTTTCAGGATATTACATAAAAGCCATCATATCCCAAACATCTAAAAGCAAACAGAACAAAAACAACTCTAAAGAAACCGTAGCACCAGAATTAAGTACACAAGAAATTCTACCTCTCCAGATGTCTGTTTAATGAACTTTTCAGGTAGAAATCTTTGTGTCTTGATTTACATTCAGACTTTACACAGAGCAGCTTTTTTTAAAACTGTGCACCTCAAAACTTCCAGATTGAAGACGACAAACATATTCTGAGATCCTTTGTGATCCAAAACTATATTCCCTGTTAAATCTTGTGATATTTACCTGTATCAAATGAAGAAAAAACATTTCCAAAGCCAGGGAATCCACCGAAGGCAGAGAGAAACGATCCACCGCCTCTGTTCCTGCTTCCCCTTGGACCCCGCCTGCCCCCAAAGAAGTCCTCAAAAGGGTCTTCTGCAAAACAGAAGAAAGCATTGAAGAGGTCACTATGACTGAGTGATTCTGCATCTAAATCACTAGGGATTCCACATTTTAAAAGCGACCATTTTCTGTTACAGAGAAGATTCTTCCTTTGAAGTATTTAATGCTGCTGAACTGAAGAGTCCATCAAAAAGGCAGTTATTATGCTCCTTCTGGACTAAAATCTCACTTTTGGACCTAAAAATAATAAGTAGCCGATTTTCTTATCTTAATAGTTTAGAAGTAAAAAAAAAATAAAAAAATTCAGTAAACCCAATGTAAATATTGTATTTTTCAGTAGTAATAGAAGTAGCAAGAGGTACAAAAATAGTATTCTTTCCACCACATGCTCATATAGCAAAACAAACTGAAGGTATAAATAAATTGGTATTTATTTGAAGTTAAATATGTCCACTCAGCTACAACTCAATTATGCATCTGACGTATTGAATCTGTCATGATCGCTACACACCAAGAAACCAGGAGACAAAACCTTCAGCTGTTCTACAGAACTTTCTTGTTGGCATACCAGGGTTTTCCAAGGTGTAAAAAACAAAAAAAGTAGCACTACAGACAAATGAAACTCTTCCATTTCAAATTAACAAACACCAAAACACTGAACACAAGTACCTGAACTTCCCATTTGATTCTGTTCAAGATTTATTATGGATGACCACAATGGAAGTACCTTTAAGAAACTTCATAATGGTTCTATCAGTTATTGAAATATAAAACCAGCAGCCAGGGACTGATGACTCAACCTTCAAGTGATCAGTGCTTATTTTAGCACTTGCCACAGCAGGTACCACACTCAGCCTGATGCAGTTTTGACAGCAAAGTTAGGAGGTTTACACACAGTCCTCCAAGAGACATTTGGCCCCTACCAAGCAGACGGGAAAAATAATGAAAGGGGGTCATGGCTAAAATGCTATTTCACGTGCAAGTACAACTGTTATGTCACTCAGAACAGCTGCTGTTTCATCTCCCATCTCCCATCAGGAAGACAATAGTCACATTCAAAAAAAAAAAAAAAACCAACCCAAAACAAAAAACAAAAACAAACCAAAGACAAGGAGCAGGGGTACTAGACACAAAGAGGCAAATCCTTATTTATTTTCACACATTTTCTTTAAAAAGTCAGTTCTAGAATCATCTGAAAATGCTTTACTACTGCTATTAAAACAAGATGAAAAAACCCATATTAAATTATAATTGTTAATAGAACTTCAACATATGTCATACTTGCATTACAATCAGAAAAGTTTAGGAACTTAAATCACAACTGCTGGAATGAGTGTTGTACCACATCGGTGATTTCACCAAGTATTATAAGTGGGGACCGATACTGAAAGGTGAGAGTCTGAAAACACTGCTCAGAATAAGCTCCTACTGAAAAATTCAAAACCTGATGATAACCAGAAATAGAAGAATGAAAGGAGACTAAGTGACAGTAAGAAATGTAGTATTTCTCCCACCTCTGGTACCCCCAGAAAAATCCAAGCTGATTTGTGATAAATCATCAAGTTAATGCAACAGTGACAATACTCAAGTAATCAGTATGATAATAAAAAAAATGTATTGTCACCATCTGCTTTACGTGCAATTACTTTAAAAGTAAAATGTCACAAGGTATTTATGCTGAACAAAAGCAGTAGCTGGGGTTCAGATTCTCCCATCAGCAAAAATGACAAGAACAGAAAAAAAATTAACCCCATCCTTCCCCTAGCTTCCAGCTACCAAATAAAACAAAGCAGGACTGAACTGTTACCTTACATACACTAGACATCAAGTGGCAACATTTTTTCCTATCTCAGATGGATTTTTTTCTTTGTGCTTTCTTTTTCTCCTATGTAGACCAAGTTTTCCTCTATATAAAGATAACCTGTTATTGCCTTTACAACACCAGAAATTAATCCAGGACTTGGACATGAAAATATAAGAAGCTACTACCAAAGTTATTCTTTCCAAAACAAGCACTATACCCATTTCAAAAAAAAAAAAGAGACATGTTTTTTTTTCCTCAGACTAACATATCAGCCAGTAATACCACTGCAATTAATTGTTTTGTAGTCCAATTTATTCTCACTAGAGTGACTCAGAAGTTAGTTATGAAGGTCATTCAGTCGTGTACAAACGATCTATATTGTATTACTCCCACTGTAAGCTTTCTATTTATAGTCCAATTTTTCTTGTTACCTGGAGTTTGAATAAAAACAAAACAATCTACCATGTAAGCTTTGAATTTTTAATCCCCTACAGAATTTCAGCCTATTCTGCAAGTGCATCTCTTCTCAGCACCACCAGCAGCATAAACACAAAAGTTTTTAAGGGAGGACTGCAGATCTCCCAGTGATCCCAGCTATCAACCCAGCTTCTAAATGGCTTACTCCTACTCCTAGCCACAGAAAACCCAGCAGAGACTTGGACATGCCTTTATTAGCCTTCAGCAACCCCACAGAGCAAAGAAAGAGGTCAGCACTCTGTAGGAGCAAGTGTTCCAGCCTCAGGTGATTCTGGGAGCAGTCCTGCTAATAATCCTCCAGTGCTCTTCCAGTAATTCTCTCCAGTTAATAAGATACTCAAACCAATCTTGCACAGTGGACTGCAGAATGCTTAGCAAGATGGATTATAGCGACAGGAAAATGGGGAGGACTTTCCCGAGGGAATATTTTTCACTGTCCTGACAGCCATCCAGGTACTGCACATAGGAGAGGAAAACACACAACCCTGAGGAAAGAAGGCAACAGGAGGCTCCTGCTTTGTTAAACTGTTGCACCACGGAATGCACATTGATATGGCAACCCCACAACTATCCAGACTGTTTATGTTTTCAGTCCCTAAATCAGGATGATTAACAACATTTCAGCTTGGCAGGTCTATTTTTGTGATTTTCCCAGAGAAGCAAGGTAGTCCTTCCATGCACCAAAACCTTTTCACTTAAGCAGCTTTTTCCAATAGTTCACATGCAGTGAATATCACAGTATCAGGGTGTTGGGGTTTTTAATGAGTCCTCATGATAGTCAGTTTGGTGTATACAGTGCATGCAATTTTTCTGAATGAATGTCAGAAGCTTATCAGATCAACAAAACTAAGCAGAAAAACATACACACAAAAAAAACTCAACCAAAAAAACCCACATAAAATGCCACAATCAAAAGCACAAGGGAAGGCCTTTCTAAAAACTGAAAATGCCATATAAATACTATACAACTTAAATGCTTCAGGAAACTGAAATGCTAGACCAGTGTCATCTCAGAGTATTAGTAAATGCTGTTTGGAGATAAATTCAGTTTAATCTGGGTATTACCAGAAGCTTATGGAAGGATATAGTATCAGATTCTGTTGGAGGACATTTCTGACACAGCTTGTGGTGCTGTCAAAGCCACAAAGATCAAGAAAGAACAAAAGATGAGAAGTTTCAAGGAAGCTGGTGAGACAGACTAAATCTATCAACAGCAGCAGATGTTGTGAAGCTTTGGTGGAAAAAGCAAATGCTTAAAAGAAGAGAACTCATGGTAACCTGTTACTGAAAAAAAAAAAACCAACAAAATTAAGGACTTCTGGACTCTTGCTATTACTGGGAAGACTGCAGTTAGAGAATCCAAAGAGTTAAGGCAAATGGCAGAACCTTTTGGAAAGGCAGAAGAAAACCCCCAGCAACACAGAAAATGGCACACTAACAAATCCATCTGAAAATAATCACAGAGATAATGTTTCCAAAAGAGTTTACATCATTTAGAAAAATCTTTGCTAATTGAAATGCAGCAACTGCCTTGCTCTTCTGGGTAAAACATTAAACCTGCTCATTGCAAGCCACAGAACCCTACTTTGCTTCCCTGTAGACACAGGAAAAAAAATTCACCTCTAAACAAGTCAAATAACTACAGTAAGTATTTTGCTGCAGTGCAAAATAAGGCAGGTCATGATTCCCATCCCACACGTCTTCAGCTGTATCTCAGCAGCAGGATTTTCTCCCCTCCAACAGTATAAGCCGATTGCAGAATGCTACTTAAAAGAGGGGATTGCTCTCCATTCCTGCCTGGTGATCCTGGAACCAAACGACAAGTTGCACTAATTCATTGATTCCAAAGAAAACACTGAGTGACTGTATTGTCAGCTTTCTGTTGCACTCATGAGCTCATCTGACTCACTATTGGCAAGCCCCATGCATCTGACAGAAAAGGGGCAGGAAAGCACCATAGTTAGAGGGGAAGGGGGAAAGGAAACAAAACTCATGTGAAGCAGTCCACAATTCAGTTAAGTTTCATTAAATTCCTTAAATCAATCTAAGGCATTAGCTAAAATCACAATACAATACAAACTACAGGTGCCATGTTTCCTATGGCAGTGACTTCTACCATGGCACTTGTACCCTGGCAGCAGAAGGCGCTTTCAGTCACAGACCCATCCCCGATTCAAGTGCTGAGCACATCCCAGTGCAACAGCATCCTTCATCTTCAGAAAACACAAAGCACTGAGATAAATGGCACTGTCAGCCAGTGCTCTCACACACATCGCTGCAGGCAGAGGTGCTGATAATCTTGTAGAGACAGTATGCAAAGGAGTATTACCCTGTAAAAACAGGATCACTGCTCAGTCACCACTCCCTGGACTAGCTTCCCCAACAGTGAACTTCATTCTTTGCCTGTTCCAAAACACAGCACACGAGCTAAATGTCCCTGCTGCAGATGCAGGATGCAGAGTAACTGAAAGGCTGCTCAGCTCCCACACAGGGCACCAAGTGGCACAGGCTGCAGTGTTCAGCCAAGGGCAGGACAGGCTGCCTGCCAGCACTGCTCTGTATCAGAACTGTACTGCAAGTGGCTTTATAGATCATGCCAGAGCGCTTGTAATGAAGGGCTGAATAATGTGTTTATGCAAAGGGCTATAAAGATCTAATACAGCCAATAAGAGAGACTTCGAGTAGGTGTTTCTATTTTGTCCCCTGTTTGTTCTTACTGCACATCTGTGTCTTTGAAACTTTTTTTCACCCTGAACCTCATGGTACAGCCCCTGAAATGTACCCAGGCACAAAAAAACCCACTCCATATAATCAGAACTAAACAGGCCACAGAAAACTGTAAGCACTTTGACATGGAAATATTGTTTTCCTGAACTACAAAATAAGCATTATGTTGATGTCACTTGGAAGAGACACAAAGTCGCTGTTGCAAGCACTGCTGAGTCACCTGTCCAGAGCATTTCAACTTGGTCTTTAATTGCTCACTTCTACAAATTATGTCAAACAGATGTTTGTCCCACTTAAAGGTAAGCTCACCAGCAGAAGCATTTGAAATATCTAATGACATATAGCAGAGATCTTGGGACTACTAATTTTCTGCAAAAAGGAGACAAAACACTACCTCTGAATGCCACCTATACTACTGTATGATTACAAAGATGCTAAAGAACAGTAAATCCAACTCTAATCAGCATTTCATGCTTATCAAATGAATGCCCAAATGTTCAGGCACACCCTAAAAATGGAAAAATCTTCCACCACAACTGTATGACCTGCTTGCCTTGTGCTATGTTCAGCATTTGTCCTCCGACCGATTTAACCAGCTAGCCATCCAAGAAAGCCAAACCAAACCATCTTCTTGGAAACCAATGACAGGACGAGAGGCAAGTTGGAGCACAGGAGGTTAAGGGTCAATACAAGAAAGAACTTTTTCTCAGTGAGGGTGACAGAGCTCTGGAACAGGCTGCCCAGGGGGGTTGTGGAGTCTCCATCTCT
>WYEA01002112.1:60059-77430 GCA_033558465.1 Alcedo atthis | reverse complement strand
TTATATATATATTTTGCTACAAAGCTGAAAAAAATATTAATTTTTAAAACATTTTTTTTTCCCACTTCAGAAATATTAGGCTTATTCCATATTCACTATAGACTTCCATGTGTGCTATTCCAGGTAATTTGGAGTGAGTTGCTGACATCAATAACAATTCATTAGCTCTACTCCTGAACTCTTCCCAAAAATCTCTGTGGGACAATTCAGAGAAAAGCCTGTGGGTCATTCTGTAATGGCTGGCTACTTACAGCCACTATCTTTTTTTTCTGAAGAATTATGGCCTTTTCTTTGACATGAGGTTGCATTTGCCACTGTGACAAGTCCTTTGAAAACTGCCCTGCTGAAAATAAGTCACAAGCAAATGGGCTCGTCCAGTACAGTGCTTATTCCTTGGTTTCTGACCCAGGGATCCTGAGAAAAGACAGTACCAGAAGTGGATTGGCCTGCTATTTTTAATACAATTAGTTCATCTTATAGCCTAACACTGAAAATTCTCAGTCAAGAAGTTAGCTGAGAAAGCAAAGTATCAAGTGAAGTACAATTATGAAGTACTAATGAGCAAGCACTGTCTACAAGACATCATAAAAGTAGATACCTCACATACATTGCATGGGTAAAAGGACAAATTCTGGTTTAGTTCATGGAAAGTCATAGTCTTATAGCAAATCTCAGTATTTGTAAATATTAGATGTTTGAAATACTGAGATTTAAATATGCCTGTTTAAAATATTATAATTAATATTTTATAGATTATGCATCCACGTGTGATAATAATAACTAGTAGCAGATGGCAAGGACAGGTTAAATTTTATGGAAGTTGTCCTTTGTAGAGGTGAATATGTGATCTTTGCAAATACATGATCTCAAAGCTGTCATCCTGAAAAATTAGAGGTCACAACCAAATGAATGTAAATTTCTTCATGTTCATGTGTTTTGTCAGTTTTCAGGCTTTAAGGTTAAGGATTTAAGTTGTATTTATGGGCTATGTTTCTTAAAGTTCTTGGAAGATTTAATTAAGAGTACTGTAAAGAATTATTTACCTGCTGCAAGCTAAGTAAAACCAAGTTGAATATAATCTAATTCTTATTACAACAGAAGAAAGGAAATATTTTATGTGGCATTTAACTTTTTGTACACAAACTTACATATGATGCTTACCTTTTTTTTGCAAAGTATACCTTTTGTCAAGGGTATTTCTTATTTGCAATATTTTGGAGGCATTTGCTTGTGCTACATATGACCTACTATGCATAATTCAATATATCTTTAAAATAATTTATGGCTTGGTGTATAATGCACATACAGTTAATGTAAAATAGACATATATAGTGTAGTTGCTATACTTTTTAGAAGTCCAGAATTCTTTCACCAGAGCAGAAGAGCTATTTTACATTGGAAATTACTGAATTTTATTTCACTTGGAAAAGGATGTAGTTAATGAGCTATCCACCCTTTTGATCATAGGCTACAGAAAGGGACAGAGTAGTGGGGAAAAAAATACAGATAGCTACTAGCTATTGGAGCACACTACTTCATCTTCCAAGAGAATGCAGCCAGACTGTAGATTAATATTAGATAGGTTCACTCTCAAGACAGTCTGTTCATGCTGGATCATTGTGCAGCAAATAATAAAATATTTAGATATAACAGAAAATAAGTAACAGGGGACATAACACTGTAGTATTATCAGAAAAAAAAAAAAAAAAAAGGATGTCAGAGAGAGTTATGTCTACTGTCTGCACCTCTTCCTTGAGGTGATTAGTGGGGACTGGCTCATGCTCATTATTCTCAAGCCTGAGACTCTTAGGAAAGTTGCAACCATGCTGCAAATAAGAAGTGTACCACGATGTAGCAGCTACTTAGAACATTTTGGACTTTGACAACAGAGATTTCTTTGTTCACTAACTGCTTACCTCTTGGATGCTTCTTGATGGCATCAGTATGATTATAGAAGCCATTGGTTTGTAGTAATTGCCTAGACATCATGTTGCTGTAACTGTCACTGTTGGTGAAGCTGTAATCCCAGAGTGTTTATTTAGGTTTCTCCTGTTTTATGGGATACAGCAGCATGAGATAATGTGAAATGCTGCAATTTGGCATCTGCAATCATGTTGTACTACAAAGTTTGGAGGAAACAGCTATCTTGCCAAGCATGATTCTCTTTCCCAGTTTGCTTTCATCAAATATTAGCACTCACCGAACAGATTGTTGTTTGAGAGAATTGAACTAGATTGTATTGAGGTGAGATCAGGCTTGGGTATAGATTTTTTTTCTCTGTAGAAGCCTAGGATATCTGAAACCTGCTCCTCCATTTTCTGGGCACCTGTCCCAGTTGAATAGAAGAATATTTTCTTTGGAGCATGCCAACCTCCACCTTGTACCCAATGAACTATTTCAGCCTGAGTCAAATATGAGTCTTTCCACAGTTATTTGTAGAAAATGCATCCACAAATCATCCATATTGAAAACTATGAAAATGTTAGGGGATATGTTCAAGAGGTCTTCCCATCTGTCTTGGGATAGTAGATGGGATCTGTTTATATGATTTTCTCTATAAAACATTTATAGCTGTGACTGTTGGCAGTACATAGCTCTCTACAGAGGTTTGTCAACTGCCAAAGAGGACCTGTGGATTTCCTTACTGAATATCAGCTGAATGCACATTGCATATGTACGACTTCTTTCAACAACTTGGTTACCTTTAAACATAGATAGGAGAACATTCTTTGCTGTTCCTGCAATGTCAGCTTCATAATTCTCTGAATGCTAGTCTACATTGTGATTGGTGCCACTCATGACTGGCTCCCTGCTACATCTGACAGCTATTCCTTGATACCTGAAGCCAGAAAAGAGACAACAGCTAGACCTGCAGGTAGAAATTAATTACACCTTTTCTCACCTTAAGATAAAACCAGGATTTGGAGAGAGTGCAGGATGCCAATATCCACAGTGCTGTATTTATGATAGATTTTGGAAATGCCAAAGTTCCATCTGCACTCTAGCAATAAATATTTCAAGAATTATCAGAGCTGGATGTCATGCCTTTGCATGTATTGCATGTATTCTTACAGGAATCTGTCCACCTTCCTTTTCCAATCTGGCCAAATTCTTAGCATATGTACTGTCTAGAGGCATAATTGCATTTGATTTGCTTATTCTTTGCTCTGTAACAATACTGTACTGTGGCATGTTTTCACTAGTTTTGTACTTCAGGAAATCCCTATGAAAACGGTGAAGGAAGTAAGGCTCAGTTCTTCCAACTTGCCCTGGGTGTGGAGTTTGGTCAAAGAATACCCTTCAGTCACTAAATTTTCTACCATCCTCTGGATCTTAAACTGTAATTCAGTCTTAAGTAATTTGCCAATTATTTTCCTTCTCAATGGATGAGCAGATAAGAAATGTGATACTGGTAAGCCATGGTCTGAAATGTGATCAGTATCAATGGAGGCAATAATATTAAACAATTCAGTCCTGAGTAGCAGGATTCTGTTTCCCAGGCTTGGTGCCTTGAAGCACACACAGTGAAAGAACAAATGCTGCAGTTTTCTATGTGGATGTCTAGGCTGAAGTCATTCAAACTAGATCACATTTATAAATATCATAACTTGGACATTGCTTTGACTGGGACTGCATGCCAACTAGTGATAAATAACCATCTATGATCCTGAGAGTGATGACAGAAGTAAATTTTAGGTGTTGCTTGGGGCTTTTTCTGAAACTTTTCAGGTGAAGAAAGGAGAAGGAAATAACAGGCTTATGTCTGCTGCCTGGTAGGTGCTGGTCTAACAGACATCTGTATTTTTGTAGCCTACCTTGAGTAAATCAAAAAGCCATGTTGTTTAATGCCTTCTGGAAAGCAAATTAGGCCCTTGAGGTCAGCAGCACAGTGCCATTCCTCTTTGCTTAGAAGAAAAGTCCTTCACACTGTTCTGAAATGCCAGTTGTGCCAACTGTGTGAAAATATCAGCCCATCTACCAGCTCAAACCTGGAGAGGACCAGTTTTCCATACTGGTTAGTCTGGGAAACTAACCAGAGCATAGAAATGTAAATATATGTTTCCTGAGGTTTCACAGCTGGCTTTCATCCAGCTTACAAGCCTTCTCCTCTTGTCCTTCATTCTTCTCACCTGGTCACTCCTGTATTGTGAAGTTCTGAGTATTGCTACCTTTTTATGTATTTTCACATATATGTATATAAAATACAGTGTAATTTTCCTGACAATTCAGAATTAACAACTGTAGTATAGCCGAGAATTAGTGATGTAAAAGTAATGTATTCTTGCAATCCAAAGATCAGAAAAAGAATTACAGTATCTAGGAAAATATATAGAAATACAAAATAATATTATATTTTATTTTATATTTCTACATAGTTTAAACATCTGGAGGAAGCCACAACCTGTTGCTCATGGGGAACTTAGCTACCCCCAGTATCTACTGGAAGAGCAACACTAGCCACAAGGCAGAGAGTGTACAGGACAGACAGGTACCACTGTGTTTTCTAAAAAGAAAAACCACATCCCCATAAATATTTTAGAGTGTCTGTCACATCCAGAAGTTACTGCTTTTTCAGCACTGTGGGCAAATGCAGTAGGCAGCTAAGCACTACACAGCTGCTCACTCGTCTCCCCAGTGGGATGGGGAAGAGAATTAGAAGGGTGAAAGTGGAAAGCTTCCAAGCTGAGATAAAGACAGGTCGATAGCTAAAGCAAAAGCTGTGTGTGCAAGCAAAGCAAAAGAAGCATTCATTGGCAGGTGGATGCTTAGTCATTTCCCATAAATCAGGGCTCTGTTACATGTTGTGGTTGCATGGGAAGACAAATGCTGTAACTCCAGATGCCTCCCTTTTTCTCCAAGCACAACATCATATAGCATGGAATATTCCTTTCATCAGTTGGAGTCAGCTGTTCTGTGTCTGTCCTCTCTGAATTTTTGTGCATACCCAATCCACACAATGGTGAGGCAGTGTGAGAGGCCATGGCACTGTTCAGCAATGGCTGAAGCACAGACTAAAACGTTGGGTTTGGCCTCAATTGCAGAACATAGCATCATATGAGCTACTAGAAATAAATTATCTCCCAACACAGTCAAAATGAGTACATGCACTTACCATCAATTCACCTTGATGAACTATTTGTGTATGATTATTTTACCAGTGCAGGTCTTTGGCTGTTCCATAATGGTAGCTTAATCTCTTTGCACTTTGGAAGTTCTTTTATATAGATATTACCACAGTCTGTGGCAAAATATAGGCTCTTGACATCCTTTCTGTGTTGCTTCATTTTATATTTCCAATTCCTCCATTATTTTTTTAAGTGGAAGATACCAGTTTTTGCAAAACCTGACCTTTATTTGCTGCGAATTACATGGTTTTTGGAATTGTCATGAATGGAAAATCTAGTTTGATGTTTTTCTGTAACCCCTATGTCTGCAACCCCATGCATTTAGAACCTCCCATGTGAGAAATGGCAGCCTTGTAAAGCAGGAAAGGAGTGAACAGAGTTATAGCTACAGTCATGTAAAGAATTGCTTAGATTTTCACATCAGTTGGGAATCCTTTGGCTAAGTGAAACTTGGTTAAAAAACATTATATTCACACTTACTAATTATGCCATTCTGAGAATGTAATCCATATTGTTGTAACTGAATGGGTATTTGTTTATAACCATGGATATACATATCTTTCTGTGTATATATATATATATATATATATATATATATATATGTATATTGATAGATATATAAAAGAATAGAATTGCAGATTGCTGTAAAGGAAGAGAGCATTTAGAAGACTGACAAATCAGGCAGTTTTTAAATTTTAAAGCAAAACTTTGACAAAGTAGTTTATTAATGCATTTTCTGCTAATTGTTAGTGCATAACATCATTATCATGACATGAAAATATGTATTTTTAACAATCCAAGATAACTGTGAACTGGGTTTTACAAACAAAGAGGATGATTGGATTACTTGACCCTTCTGATGCTTTTCTACAGCAGTTTCTGTTACCAGGAAGTCAAAAAGTCATCACCATGTTTGTTCAGAGGTTGTCCAAAGGGTTAAAAGCTTCCCCAAGTGTCCTGCTTTGAGCTAGAACAGAACTAATTCTGTTCAGTGGTTTTACTTCAGGTACTTTTAAATCAGCTTCCATAGACTAAGCATGGCAGAATTTTGTGAGCTTGCTTTCCTTTTGAATGTATGCTTAGAAAGTACCTGAAAGAATGAAATATTCTTCTGTAGGTATGTATCACTTAACTGCACATTCTCTAGCCATCCTTTACCTCTCCTGAATTCCTCTTACTAGAATATGTGTGATTAGTAGGAATTGGAATACAGTGATGATTTATTTTATTTTATTTTTATTTCATGGTATATGGTATGATGATAATGTGATGCATATTTCTGCTGATACAAAAGGCAACTGCATCTGGGTGCAGACACCAACACACAGAAAGTATGCAGACAGTATGAATGTGAGTAAATTGTGATTTCAAATAAATATACATGGGACTTAAATATCTTTCATCACCCGTTCAATAAATTGTGAACAGGAGGTAAAAAAGTTTCATAAGAAAAAAAAAAATGCACACTGAAAGACAGGAAAGATGTCTTAAAAGATACAGCCAACACATAAAGAACTTGTGGTTTTAACTGATATATTTCCTTGATAAAGCAGTCTCTCTTTTCAGGAATGTTTAGAGGTGGTGGTATATGTTTGGTAAATTTTGTTTGGTAAAATAGCCTCTTCTGCCTTTCTGTAAACTGTAAGTTGCCTCTTATTAAAGATTTTTTCATGTTTTAGTGTGTGCCATGTAAACCTGAACACTTAAGCTGTTAATTTGTTCTAATTTTACATAGGAACATCTGAGTAGTTCTAACACTTGAAAAATAATCTTCCTATCAAAAGTTGACAGTTCTCAGACTTTATTTTAATACTGCTACCACTTTGATACTTGTTCTTTAGTTCTCAGAAAATTGAGTGTTAAAATAAAAGCTTCTTTGCATTTTGTCAGTCTTTACCATTGTCATGTGTAGTTAATATTCTTTGCATGTTATCGTTTTAGGTGCAGCTTTTTGACATTGATTTTGTTGTTGTACCATGAGAATTATAAAATAAATTAAGTTTCTGAATTATGTGTCATGAAAAGAACTCGGATAAAGCAAATTGTATACTTTAGACTTGAAATCTGGCTAGATACTTTTACTTTCAAACCTTAAATCAGCCTTTTGAGCAACTCAAATTTACGTTTCATTCTAAATGATGACGTCTTATTTCCCTGCACATAGAAAATTACATCAGTAAAAATGATCTCATTGATTATAAGTTTAAGAAACTAAGCTGTCATGGCACAAGCAGAATGGTGGTGAAAGGATGAAGAGGTTACTGAAACAGAGTACGAATATATGATAAATTCTTCAAGTAGAGGAAGACTGTCTTTGGAGATATGCAGCAGTCTGTACTGAGATCTGTTCACATAACAGATTTTGCACCACAATCATGACTTAATTACTGCAGAAAACACCTGGAAAAGTGTCTGTGCAGGGTTTGGAGGTCTCATAAAAATAAAAAAAGAATTAGGATTATCTGAATAATTTTAGAATAACTTCTAATGCTGACTGATGAGATGGTAGAATGGCAAATGAAATCCAGGTTACTATGCTATGAGGCAGGTAAATGGGTTAATAATTAATCCTTAACAAAATCAATTGAAGAAAAAGAGTCCCTAAGATGTGTCCCCATCCTGTAAATCCAAAAGGCTTAGCTCTGACTATTTGTATGCACTGGTTATTCTTTAAGGCCTTTTCACAGAATGGTAGGAATTGGAAGGGACCTTTGGAGATCATCTTGTCTGACCCCCCTGTTAAAGCAGGTTTACCTGGAGCAGGTTGCACACGATCATACCCAGGCAGGATTTTAGTCTCCAGAGGAGATTCCACAACCTCTCTGGGCAGCCTGTTCCAGTACTTCCTTCCTATCAATATTTCACAATACATCAAGAATATTTCCTTTAAAAATGCTGCAAACAGTACAGATAGCTGCATGCCATAGTTAAACTCAGTATGCAGGTAATTACACCTTCAATAAAAAAGTCCAATCTGCTTTGTACAGAAGATGACAACACACTTTTAAACTGATTTTGATGCTTATCTGTCTTGAGGAATTAAAACAAATAAAGTAGATCAGAGGCTGTCAGACACCTTCATCTCTGGAAATTGTTAGTGAATATTATTGCTATTGTTATTATATAGTGAATATATATTTGTTTCCTGCTGGAGGGGCTGATCTGTTTTGGGACTGCAGCCATTTGCTAACCACTGATGGACTGGGTGTTCAGATAGCTGGAAACAAAGCAGTCTGCCTGCTTATAGCTATCCAGACAGTAAATGAAATTAACACATGAAGCAGGATGCAGCTACTCTTACGTTAGCTGATGCAAACCCAACCTAAATATGAGGAATTAAAATGTACAGGAAAATATTTTAATTAAATAAGAGGTGAAAGGACTTTTAACCATGACCCCTTTTACTTTGACTAGTAATTCCAAAATTATGATGACTCACAAGTTCACTAAGGGAGAAACTTAGGCATTTGTTGATACTGTTTAGTAATAAAATGAAACTAATTGTCTCCTCTTGCACGGCTGAATAAAGCCTATTTCATTTTGTTGGCCATTTCTGTGCTTGGCTTTTGTTTATATCTTTTCAAAATAGCTTGTCAGAATGAGATGCCCAGTTATACTAAACATTTCTCCAAATAGCACTCCAGAAAGAATGCTAGGCATCCTTTTATTTCTTGTTTAAACTAATTTGGCTATTTATCTTCCAAGTATATTCTAACTTTGCTTAATAAGGTAGAGTGTCATATTCTTCAAGGCTGCCAAAATTACCAGTTTATATTTGTCAGTTTTAAGTCAGCCATTTTACTATGGTTGATGAGTGTGCCCAAGGGTCAGCCTCATGGATAAACTTTGCACTATTCCCATAACTAATTTACACATTTCAATAAAAGTAGAAATAGTTTATGGTCTATTCCCTGGTTGATTATAGTTTCCTCTGTATGAAAAGGAAACGTAATTTGCTTGCTTTTGCCAGATGGCAACTTCCTAATTAAATACACTTTTCGTGTGCCTCCTTGCATTTTTCATTTTTCTGCTTGTATTTTGGCAAAGCTAAAATCTTAGTAGGGCAAACAGATTGTTGGGGTATATTATTAACATTAATAATTGTTATTTTTACAGTCTTTGTAGTCAGTGGTAGATAAAAAAAAAAAATAAAAAAAAATATGCTGGATTAAGGACTGTGACTTAACCTTACTAATGCTCTATTTTTACAAAAGTTCATAACTTCAAACCAGATTGTTAAAAATGACCTGCTGTATACTTCCACTCCTCTTTAAAGGCTCTTTAAGTTTCTTCCACAGGTTAGAGCACAAATTGCTCTTTTATTATGGTGGTTGGTGAGAAAAGTTTTTTGTCCTTTTTCTGCTTCCTTGCCATTTGCCTTCTTTTTATCTTCCTAGAACATAAGAAAAGGTAGAAATTCCAGAGGATCTCAACTAAACACTAAACACTGAATTTTCATTGTCGCTTATGATGACATTTTTGATCTAGAAAAGTGACTTGACATTCTTAAATATGGTTCAGTACCGAGTCTCCATGTCAGGAAATTGTCAATTAAATTATATTTTTATATGTAGCTGCGTTTTGTTAACCAAAAATTGCCCTGGCCTTCAAGGTGAGGAATTTCTTCTGTGAACTGTTGAGTCCATACCTATATAGCACAGGTCTAAACTGTCCTTAGCAGTCTAGAAGTGAGGAACTCAGACTCTGATCTAGAGTGAAAAAATAGAAATTGTACAAAATAGTCTATATTTCTAGTTTCCACAATAATGGATAGTGTATTTTAGTCTGCTTTGCTTTATAGCACTAAAAATTATTTTTATTGTGCCTTTTGTCACACTCGCCCCTTACTTTTTGGTATTTTAAAATGCTAAGACTTTTTTTCCTTGACATTATTTTAGTGAGTCATATGGGGTATCATGATTTTTGTGTGCAAAATTAAGAGTAATCTACTTCAGAACAGTTTTACAATGGCAACTTGTAAAATGGAAAATCATTAATCATTCAGTGTTTTTTAGAATAGTTTTAAAGGAAAAGTAAAATGCTTTGGGAACATTGCTTTTTCTTGGCTACCAAAAAACCCACAGGAGAAAATCAGTATTGGATAGAAACTCATACATTATCTGCAAAAAATTATTTCACTCAGTAACAGTAGAAATGGATCTGATTTCAAAGAACACATAATGTGGTTATAATGTGGTATATACTGTGTAAACTGATTTTTAAAAAAAGTGTATCCTTCTGTACATTAGCTAAATCATCCTACTGCATATGATGCTAATGTAAATGTAGGTGGATATGGCAGATTGCCTTTTGTTCTTATTTGCTGTGTTCCATTGACAAGGGCAACTGCATAAGTTAAGACCTCATGGCAGCAGAGAAGGTTGTTCATTGCTTAATGACATGGAAAAATATTCCAGAAAAGATGATTTCAGAAAACACAAGTTTACCAAGGGGTAAAAAAAACCAAACTAAAAGCAGAGAGAAACACAGCAAATGTTGAGGAGCCTGCAGGTCCACAGGAAAAGTCAAGAAGAGAAATTGCTGCAAAGGCCACAGAGCTGCAAGTCAGATTTCACAGGTGCTGAAATGGAAACCTCCTTGATTCTGGACAAAACTTCAGGGCTTTCTGCAACTCATAATATTACTGGGAGGATAGAAAACATCTGAAAGCAGGGATACTCTTTGGAAAGATAAATGGGCAGGAGATAATTTCTTTAAAAGTTGTCTTTTATTTGTATTCTGCCTTACCTGGGTCCTTCTAAGTTTCCTATTTATATTTAGTTTAAAAAATAAAATATTATAATATTAATATTATTAATAATAATAATAAATGTATATAAAAAGAATAATTACAAAATGGTTACATTTTTTAGTGTAATTGAGATTAAAAACCTTCTGTAAGGATAAGTTTTAAGCAGATCCAGATCCAGATCAAAGTTCTGTATGCATAAACATAAAGACAAATTGATTAGGAATAGATGTACCATGAACCACTGCAACTTTCTTATACAGCTGAAGCCCTCAGTATTCCTGTTTTTCTTTTACACTGAATAGTCATCAGAACATGTGAATGCATGCAATCACGTAAACTGAAAATACTGAAAACTTTTTTTATCTAGTTTATTATTACATTAAATTTAGAATATAGATTCTGTATATGCTAGATTGCTCACTCATTGATTTATACTAACATCCTCATTTCTCTTGGAGCAAGATTAATTTAGATTACCTAAAACATACATTTGTAATTTAAAAAAAAAAACAACTTTTTTTTAAAGTATTTCTGACATTTTTGAAAGCTGAACCTGTACAACAAAAGGAATTAAGGAAGTTCTATTTAGGACTCATAACAAATGATTCAGAATATATTAATTTAATTTATACTAGATAAACAGAACCTTACTTATTCTCTCTCTGAGCATACATGTTGTTCTGTAGTATGAACATCTCACAATAATTTTTTCCAGTTCTTTAACAAGGAAGAACTGGATTAACACTTTTTTTTTTTTTTTTTAATATTTACCCAGTGTTCCATCTTTTTATGACTGTTATTGATGACTGCAGTTTTAAGAAAATTAAACTAATGCAGGTTCCAACTAAAGAAAATCTTTTATGATCAGTTGCTTCAAATATAAATTTGAAATCCATTGAACTTTCTGGGCTAAGGGATTGAGCTCTGGAACCACAGTTCCTGTTACAGTGTGCTGGCCAGAGCACTGTAATTTTCAT
Organism: Alcedo atthis; assembly: GCA_033558465.1. Taxonomy (NCBI): domain Eukaryota; kingdom Metazoa; phylum Chordata; class Aves; order Coraciiformes; family Alcedinidae; genus Alcedo; species Alcedo atthis. The sequence continues at coordinate 65,575 of WYEA01002112.1, read as the reverse complement.
TTTTCCACTTCTGTTCTTCTAAATCTTTTGGAACAGGACACATTTTCCTTGTCTGTCTTAATTCTTGTTGTGTTGTAGTCATGCTTCCTTTCTTTCTGGGAAGATGCATGCTGGTACTGAATGAAAAAAAACTATTCTAAGTAATGAAGCAGATAATGGAATCACAGGATTTAATTGTGATTTTCAATCCTTTTATATGCTTTTCTTTGAAATGCAGATTAGATACACCTGCTTTATTTTGTCAGAACTAAATATGTTTTATGTTACCAAAAAATAACATTTAATGATAGAATAAATGCCACACTGCAACAGGTTGCCCAGAGAAGCTGTGCATGCCTTCTTCCTGGAAGTGTTCAAAGCCAGGTTGGATGGGGCTTTGAAAACCTGAGCCACCTCCCTAGTGGATAATCCTAAAATAAAACTCCCAGTGCACAAAATAATGAATCTGTTAAAAAAATATTGATTCCACTTTCTTGCCCTGAATATTCATTTTGTGCCTGTGTTAATTTGAAGAGTGAGTGAGTAGAGATGCATACAATGTGAAAAAATGTTAAGTTCTGGAGCCACTGAACATACTGGGGAGAAGAGTCCAAGTGACAGAATATGCCAAAAAAACCCCACATTTCTGGTTTTCTTCATCAGAAAGAGCTAACAATTAACTTCCTCAAGCTAACAGTAGTTAAATTTCATACTTATGAGAATGCTTGAATTGCACCCACCATACAATAGGACAAAATCATACCAAATCTGCTTCAGCATTTAATGTTTGGTGGCTTTTTTTTTTCCTGAGTATTCAGTTAGGCAACATCTTCTGCCTTTATGATACTACTAAAGCAAAGCCTCTCCTTTATGCTGTCCAGTCTGCACACAAGCCTCAGATTCCAAATTAGTCTTTTCTTCCTCAGCTGGATTTTTTTGAAAGAGTCTACACCCAGTTTTCTTGTTTGCTCTTAGAAAAGCAATTTTCTTCATCTTAAATCTATTCCATTTCAACTGTCAGTGTCATGGTCTCACAGAGTACAGCAGTTAGCACAAAGTACACATCCAGCTATTCACTTGCTGCCTCACTACTTAACCTCTTTAAAGGATCATGCAGAATTAAATCCATAGAAATTAAATAGTTTTTAATCAAACTGTGTGAAGATGCATTCCAAGCAGAAGATACCATTTAACACACACACAGGCACACCAAAAAACAAACAAAGAAAGAAAAAAATATTTTAAAAAACCCACATGGCCCCAACTAGACAATGTGCTTTGTGTAAATTAATTTTGTGCCTTTGTTAGTTTGGAGACTGAGGAAAGCAGATGAACAGGAGGTGAAAAATGTTCTTTTTCTGGAGCCACTGAACGTACTGGGGAGAAGAGTCCAAGTGACAGAAAGTGATAGAGGGTGATAGCAAGGAACTGGGAGATAACAGCTGAAGCAGAGATTGAAATACATCTAAGATGATCAGGCAGTAGTCCCACAGCCAGCTGTTCATGCTCAGAGAAGGAAAAAATTCATTGAAATCAGACACAGGGACCTGTTGTGTGTCCACTGACACACTGGGCAGTTGGATACTTAAAAGTTCTTTTATTTTTGTCTTGGCTTGTATAGTAATTTTCAGATTTTTCTGGTTTAGTTTATACTTGTTCATACTCTAATAAAACAAGTATTCTGAGTTTCTAAGCTTTTTTTAACCTTATAGATGTCTTGTAATAAAACAGTCCAGGCAGATCTCACCTAAAGCCTTGTATATTTTGTGACACCATGTTTATATTCCACAAGGTTCCTATTGGAATATTTTCCACTGTGTTTAACTAACTATTTTAAACAATTACATATTTATCACTTTAATAGATGCAATAGTAAGTTCAAATCTTTCTATTTATATGTGAAACACTAAGGATTCCTTTGGGTCACTGTTTTGCTCAGGTTTAGAAAATGACATCCTTTTTTGGACATTCACTGTAGCCCCCATCTTTTCTGACCAATAATATTACCCCCAATTTAATTGCTTGACAATTTTGTTGAGTTTGGTTAGTACATTCAGTGATTCTGTGATCCTAACAGATAAATATGTGTATTTGATTTTTTTTTTTATTGCATTTGGTAATTCTAATAGGTATATGTTTTCATGTGAATTCTACTTTTTTTACAAAAGCATGTACCATTTTATGATTAATATAAATTGCTTTTCATACTACTTCTGTTTCATCTGGAGATACACATCTGTACTACATCTATATTTACTGTTTGCCAAATAATTAGAGCTGTTCAGCAACAGAGGACATCTATTCTTAGTGAACTTCATTATTAACTATCTCTTGCAATGCAATTAGGGGATACAAGAGGCTCAAGATAACCTGTTTTTGTTCTGAAGAGGGAGTGTGGCTGACTGACTAAATGTAGTACTTTATTACTATAATAAACTGTTTTCAGAGAGGCTAGAATATTATTTTGCCCTAATTACCCTTTGCTTAAGAAATCCTTATCTCTTGAAACATACCACAGACTTGAAAAATATCTGAATATGTTAGAGTGGTAGTCATTGTCTTCTCCACCATCATACTGCCTTGTATTTTGAGAGATAAGCAGATGTTCATGAAACTTGTTGTATACACAGAATATTTGTGAAAATTTTATTTTTTCACTCTAAAAAAAAAAAAGTGAAATATTGTAATAGATTTAAAATTTATGTATCTCTTTCCATTAGTTTTTCTCAGCATAACTTTGCAAGTACTTCTAGTTAGTCAAGTGCTAGTAGGTGTGGACTCTGACAATGTGGAAGTTAAGTATGTTCACTCAGTTATGTTTCTAGGACTAAGTTGTCAGTCATTAACTTTGAAAATCAATTTGAAAAGGAGGTTGGTGGGTTTTTGGTGACAAATGGGATATCAACATTCTTGAACTGTGAAGATAATTGCTTGTTTGAAAGATTTAGTTTTTGTACAAATACAACAAAACCCCATAATTGAAATAACTGTTCATTATACATTAGAATACATATACTAATGCATTCTAATGCTAGATGGAAATTTAGCATTGCAACAGAATATTTTTTTTACATTGTTTTTTTTTTTCTAATATTTATTTCTTATTTACTGTGAACTATGCTGTCATTAACATTTGCAGTCTAAACAGATGTTGGGTATCCAGTGTTTCATTTCTGTTCCAAGGTTTTAAGCTCAGTGGATTTTGGTCCATCCTTTGTAAGGTGTTGTCAGTTAAAGTAGTCAGGAGTGCAATCCAGAAATAAGTTGTATTCTTTCCTAATGCTCACAAAAAAAAATTTCCTTTCTCTTTCCATTCTTTGCATTCAAATAGAAAGACATCTGCCTTCAGATGATCCAGAACTCCATGACAATTGCTTTTGCTTCAGTCCTACTTCATGAGAACTTCAGAAGATACTAACTGAGGTATTATGTTTCTTTTCATTTTTAGAATTTCTACTTGCCAATATTAGGTAGAAGAGCAGACAAAAAACCACCACAAATCTAGTCCATGAAGAGTAAACATACATGGAAAATAATACAAAATTTCTGTTCATAAAGCTACTGGGTGATACAACCTAATCTATTTCTATATCTGGGCAATGGCAGTCAATCAGTTTTTATAAACTGAGAAATCAAATAATTACAAATATGCTAAACATATATAAAGTACAGTTAAATGTTGCATTTTAGGGGTCTTCTAACCATTTTTATCTGATCCTCTGCTTTTCTCCAAGAATGGCAAGAAGATATTGTAGATAATCCTTCAACATGCATATCCAATCACCCAAATAGTGACTGAGTAACAAACCTTTCAACACTACCTGACATTTATAGTTTTCTTTCTGTTTTACTCAGAGGGAATTTCAATTAAACCAAGTCTTTGGTGTTATCACAACATACAAATGCTTCCATCCCAGTTTATATTTCATTAACTTATTATATTAAGTATAAAAGCTGTTCTAAAGATATTGATAAATATTTTATTATCAGAAATATTTGTCATTTTTGTCAGGTACCAGATAATGAATTCCTTTATATAGGAAAGAACTTCTCCATTTGTATATATAAACATAGTCTGATAAAAGATTAATAGCCAAAGGATTAATAAAGGGAAAAAAGTATCTTGTAAGCCTGTGATCAGCTGAATTTGTGTCAGTTCTAAACTTATGATCTGTGGCTGTTAAACATCTGATAAGAACTTCATCCTCTACAGCATGATAACAGTGTGAGTGCATGGCTATCAAAAAATAAGTCCTGTGTTTTGAGAAATTAAATTGTCAAAACATATGGATGGTGATCGAAATGCTTCACACAAGACAAAAGTTGTATTCTATAAATCTTTAAATGCATGGTTTATGTTTTTAAAGTGCAGAGAGTGGCTAGCACAGATTCTAAAATATCATAGCTTGAATAGGAAGTCTGTTCTTACTCTTTGTATAGTCAGTATAATGTGAGCAGTGCTGGGTGGGAATTCTTGTTTCTGCATTTGAGAACTCAAAGCTTAAATAGCACTGAAAAAAAAAGGTGGCTCATACTTTCTATAACATATTAAAATAAGAAATATGTGCAACTGTTTCTTTGGGTTGGTTTTGTTTATGTCTTGCCCTTTATATGCATCTTTATTAAATGCCAAGAATGGCTTAACTTTATTGAAAGGTTGGTAATTGTTATGGTAGATATTGTATAAAATGCACATGTGCTATTTAGCTATAATACATGCATTTCCTTTTTTAAAAGAAATTTTATGTACCAGACAGTATAGGTTATAGTCAGAATAATTTTAGATTTAAAATTAAAAGTTTTCAGACAAATTACTCTAAAAATTCATTTGGATGTTACATATGGATTCAGAAAAAAAAGCATATGTCCTTTTTGTTTCTCATTTTGCACTGTGGGCTGTTACCTGATAACTGCTAATAGTTTTTATGTGTAGATTCTATGAATGCTGCATATTCTCAGATTTTAATAAAAGAGTTGGCATTATGTGTCAGGTTGGACCATTTTAGTATGCATTATGGACTGATTATGTCTAAGAGTGGACCAGTTCATTTCTGGAGTCAGTACCCAACCATTTTAGCAGTAGAATTAGATGCTTATGTCAAAGATTATAATTAGCTGCAACTGTATGCCAAAGCAACAGGATGGAATGTAAAACACAGCCAAACATGTGAACGAATTTTTTTCCAGTGATATTTGGCCAGGCCTAAAATATCTTCCACTCCAGATTTGAAAGTAGTGGAAAAGTTAGACAATTCTCTCTTGGGAAGAGACTGATTGTAATTTATTCAGAAGTCTACATTGTTGCAGATCTCTAAGGTAACTTTTTCTTTTTTAAAAAATATTTTAATATCTGTATTGAAATATAAGCATATCAATAATTTAGCATTTTTTGTTTGTTTGTTCCTTAATTACTAAATGGATGTATTAAGCTTCTCACCCATCTGATTTTCTGTGCAACATTTTGGGATTATTCTGTCCTTATTTAATTATCATATTGATGTTTATGTTATTTATTTTAGGACATAAAAATATTATAA
>WYEA01002112.1:40732-59959 GCA_033558465.1 Alcedo atthis | reverse complement strand
AATATCATTATTTAAAAAGTTTCCTTTTTATATACAATTATTTTAGATTCTGATAGCTTAGTTATACTTGTTTTTACAATTAAATGCAGTATTAAATTGTGCAGTTTATATTCCCACTTCTGTCATATTCAGCTAACTTTTAGTACTTTAAAAATCTTTTACAATATCATATTACTGTAGTGTTTGTAGCTCTACATTTTTTCCTAGTTTATCTATCACATTCTAAAAGTTAAATTTAGTGAAGAATGGAATCATGTTTCTGCTGAAGACTTCTTTTTGACTTGACAGTGTGATAGTAACCTTCCATCTGAGGAACTGTTACCAAAATCAGGTCTAACTTCTGTGAAGCTGAATTGATTTAATATGGAGGGAGCATCCAGCTATTTGTATATAGAGCTCCTTTTACAAGTCTGTAATCTCCTTGAATACATTTTCTTTTGGATAATTTCACTGACTGAAAGAAAATTGCTAACTATCAGTGGGTTACTGATTCATTGTTAAAGTATTTACTGGATGATAGTTGTGTGCTTGCACTGCGTATTTAGTTAAGCATCAGAGTGAGAACTTAAGTTCCTGAAACAGGGTGGGAATACCACATCTGCTGCATCAACACTAGTCATCTAGGCTCCTTTTATAGCCAATATGGATGGTTTTGCCAAATTGATCTCAAATTTTCTCCTACTTGAGGAGGGAATGAATCATGTCCTAGAGGTGTTGCCTCTCTCCATGGTGTGCCTCAGTAAGTATGACTGATGTTATCTGTGTTAAGAGTTCTGAAAGTCAGTTAAGATTTTGGAAGTTTTGGTTGTGATGCATAGTCAATTCTGATGCCAGTTTGGCTGACATGAATGTATATTTATTTTCTAAACAAATGTGCTATGCACATATTAAATACAGACCTCCTTTCCTTTACCTAATGAAGAGCAAATGGCCCTAGAATACCACCAAAGGGTAAGAACCACTGTGTGGACTTAAAAATAAAATAATCTGAATTAAGTCCAACATTTGAGGTAACCACTTATAATCTCTTTTCTAAGCCTTTACACTTTTACTGATATCAAAGTTTTCCTAGTTGAAAAGTCAGTGGTTAGAAGCAGGTTAGATTTTAGCTTTTATTCATAATCATAAGGCTTTAGTAAAAATATGAAGCTACTCTATTCATCCTTGCTGTAACAGATTTGTGATTATAAAGCTATGTGCTATTCCTATACTTAGGAATGAGAATACTCATGCAAGAATGTATGTTTTAAACTTAAGGTAAAATAGTTTTGGAGGAACAGCTGAAAGAAATAGATAGATACAGTGTTTCATAAAAACCCAGGACTCTGTCAAAAAGTACAGAATAGTTGGATGTACAAAGATCCTCTTGCTTGAACAGCCTTGTAAGATTTATTCCTCACTGTGAAAAGTAATGTTTTTTACATTAAATACAAACCTCAGCTCCTGACCTCTTGGAGTTTTTAATTATCTCGTGACTTGGAATTCAGTAAGCTGGATTTCCTCTAGACTTATTTCTCAAAGTTGATCGTCTTAGATGTTTAATGAGCAGTGACTGGAGTGATGGTTTTCTGTAACAGAGACATTTACAAGGTCAGGGGTTTTCTGATATCTAAGAAGGTCTTCTTGCCTATTCCAGTCTCTCACTGGAGACATAAACAGTGTTTCTTCCCTTTTCTGTCTCATTTTTAGAAAGTCTGTTGGAAAGCAGTGTTTCTGAGACCTCTACTTGTCTGTTAAATTTGACTGAAATTGGCCAAGAAATTCAAAAGCTCTTCTAGGAGGAATATAAATTAATGGAAGACAGATAATTTAGGTAGTGTCATTGAGTGTGGTTTCATTTTTATTTACTAAACCAGGCTAAAAGCATCATTGCAGTTTGGTTAACAAGGTAATACCCTGGTCAAATTTTCAGCTTGTGTAACAATATTCTCACTATTTAATTCACCTGTAACTTTGGCTACACGGGCCCATCTTCTCATTAAAACTTCCTGTATATCTGCCCAAAGCTGTTAACCAGCTGCTGCTTTTCATACCATGGTTGGTTATGTTTCCATGGTGGATGAAAGACTAATGGGTATAAGAGTGGGAAGAGAAATATAAACTAAAATATAAACTAAAGTACATCACTGGATATTGATGGTATTAGCCATGGTTAAAACCATTAAAGGCATGGTTTTCATTAGGCCATATGTTTGTTTATTTGTATGTGCATATGTGTATCCTGAAGGTTGTAAGAATCACGTATATATGTATTTTCAATAACAAGATGTAGAGGTGGAATAATCTTGTAGTTATGCCTGTTGAAACTCTTCAGTTCCTCCTTGTTTATTTGCTGGTCAATGCTCTGAGCTACAAAAGAAGTCTTAAGTACCTCTTCTTTGCCTTGGCTTTTTTCCAATAGTTGGAGAAGAATTCACTAAGTCTTAGACTTTTTGCATCTTTGGTTTTATAGTTCTGGATACTATATTTTTTTTCAGAAAAGACTGGCTGTGTAGTGTACATCAGCCTCTGTTTCAAGTTAAGCTTTCATGGAGGTCCTACTTTGAATTTCAAAGCTGTCAGAACTGGCTCTGAGAAGTACTCTGTCAGTGATGGCTGCTGATGGAAGGAGGTGTGCCTGCAAAGTTCCACTGCACCCAATTCCCTCAGTTTTGAGGAAAAGGAGATTGAAGTGAGGAGCAACTGATAAGTAAATAAAAAAATATTCTGGTAACTCCATTCTGTTTCAAGCAGAATAAAATTTAATTGGTTCTTAGAAAATAAATGCTGAAGCTGAGTCAGTAGAGTATAGCTAGAGTTGCATCCAAAGGTCTGTTTCAGTCCAGCTTTGAACTGGAATAGATGATCTGCAGAGGTCCATTGCAGTCTAATTTTTTTCTGAAATTCTCACAATTTCTTAAGAAAGATTTTCCTGAATATTCCTCCTTTTTATCATAAATACTGCTCATGATTACTTCCATGTTTGTCTTGCTAACTGATCTATTTGCAGTGTTTCAGATTTCATGTCTATTTTCAGTATAAGAGAACACTATAGTTTGCCAAATAAGGTACATCATGGGAGACTGGTAGCTAAAGTACTCTCAAGTCTCCATTGGGACCCATAGTTCCTATAAAACATTAAGAACTGACTGTAATACTGAACTTGAAGTTTACTTGGAAATACAAGGAAGGACATGGACATACTCAGAGTTTAAAACCAGAAAATTAACAGTGAGTATTATTTTAGTATGAGCTGAAAGTCACGTGAGGATATATGAGAGACTGACAGAAAAGCTTCTACTTATTGTTTTTCTGAGTGGAAGTTTTCATAGTAGGGATGAAAAAATGGCAAGATAGATTTCAGTATGTGGAGTAGGAAGATGTTGATTGGGGCTTGGCCTCTGTGAGAGCATGGTGAAAGCTCCCAAAAGGTCCTTACCAGAGGTCTACTGGGAATACAGTACAGCAGAGAGGGAGAACTTGCTGATGCAGCTGGTGAAGGAGACAACTAGAAAACGTGACTTCCTGGACCTGCTGCTTGTTAACAGAGAAGGACTTGTAGGAAATGTAATGGTTGGAGGCCATCTTGGGCCTCTTTATTATTAAGAGTTTTTGATTCTTGGAGAAGGAGGGGGGTCAGCAGAAGTGCCACCTTGAACTTCCTTAGAGCAGACGTCATCTTGTTCAGGAGACTGCTTGGCAGTGTCCCTTGAGGGGGCTGTCCTGAAGGACAAAGGAGTCCAGGAAGGCTGGGCACTCTTCAAGAAGGAAATGTTAGAAGTGCAGGAACAGGCCTTCCCCATGTCCCAAAAGACAGGCTGGCAGGGAATAAGACCAGTCTGGATGAATTGAAGGGCTTTAGATGGAACTCAGGAGCAAAAGGAGAATTTATGGCATTTGAAAAAGGAGACAGCCACTCGGGAGCTACTGGATAAACTTAAGCAGAAGAAGGAAATACATAGAACATGGAAGGAGGAACAGGCCGCTTCGGAAAAATACAGGCAGGTTGTCCGAGGATGCAGGGATGCAACAAGGAAAGCTAAGGCCTGCTTAGAACTAAACCTGGCGAGGGAGGTCAAGGACAACAAGAAAAGCTTCTTCAAGTATGTTGGAGGCAAAAAGAAGTCTAGAGGTGATGTGGGCCCGCTGCTGAATGAAGTTGGTGCTCTGGTGACCAAGGATAGAGAGAAGGCTGAGTTACTGAATGCCACCTTTGCCTCAGTCTTTACTACTAAAACCAACTACCAGGAGTCCCAGGTCTCCAAGACCATGGAGGAAGTCTGGAGGAAGTAAGTTTTTACCTCAGTCAAAGAGGCTTGGGGTAGAGATCAGTTGAGTAAACTGGACATCCATAAGTCTATGGGACCTGATGGGACACACCCACGAGCAATGAGTGAGAAGGCAGAGGTCATTGCTAGGCCAATAATCTTGGAGGTCTTGGAGAACAGGAGAGGTACCTGAAGACTGGAGGAAGGCCGGTGTCATCCCAAACTTCAAAAAGGGCAAAAAGGAGGACCCAGGTAACTATAGGCTGGTCAGACTCACCTCCATCCCTGGAAAGGTGATGGAACAGCTTGTCCTTGCCACTGTCTCAAAGCACGTGGAGGAAAGGAGGCTTATCACAAGTAGTCAACATGGATTTCCTCAGGAGAAGTCATGCTTGACTAGTCTGATAGCCTTTTAGGATGATACAAGTAAGATGGATATTATTTTACTTGTTTTAATACTAATTTAATATTTTACTAATTTTGCTTTTAGTGAAACATCTGTTGAACTGAAAGACAAAGCCATATATTTTATCCATCTTGAAAACATCTAGAATGATATTGAAATTAAAGGCATTAAAATTACTGTCTTCCTGTATCAGAAATCTTCATGTACCTAGTTATATATGACTGTAACTCAGGAAAATTTCACAACTAACATTCAAAAAAATTCTCAAAAGATAAAGATTTTATGTAAGATTGCTTAGTAAATGAAGTAAATATTATGCTGATACTATTATTAGACTTTCTTATTACAATATTCCTTTTTTTGTTGTTCTGAGTTGTTTTTTCGGTAAGATCTCAGACTACAAAAACTGATTGACATGTCAGGCTATTTTATATATATTTGATGAGCAAACAATATCATATTGAGTTTTAAAAGGCGAGTTATATTTATGCTTATGTGTCTTTTCCTGTGTATGCCAAAAGCATCTACAGACATACTTTCTAGAGAAGGTAATGTGCTTGTTATTTAATCCAAATAGGAATTGTTTTCCAATTACACAAGTTAGGATTTGAAAATGAAGAAATAAATCTTGCTTTTCAGATTACAGTACTTGATTTACATCAGTGTATTTTAATAATATCTGCTATTTACATTTCAGATTATTTATATTTTAAAATCCACTTTGAGATCAAAGAGTAAATATGTTATGTCAAATTAAAGATTTTATTCTTAGTTTATTTTGGACTGCATGCATACTAAATATGTACTGATGGGTTGTGTTTATGCTTCATTTGTTTTTACACACACACAAAAAAAAAATCAGCTATGTTTTTCCTGTTAGTTTTAATCCAAAAAATAGCATACTGATCAAAACCAGTATTTATACCTTTTGCCATGTTTTTCAATTTCTGTTTCTTGCATTGCATTATTGCTTTGTCACAGCTGCTGAAGAAACTTGAGAGTCAGTTGCTGGCTGACAATTGAAGTCCACATCACCATAAAAGGCTTCAGTAGTACATGCCTTGGAAGATTTCCTTAAGCATCTAATACACATTTCAATTAATCTGGTTTTCCCATTTGTAAGCAGAAATTATTAATAAAGTTGTCATGACCAGGACTGAAATACAACAGAAGCACATCAGTTAGTGTTCATTGACATTTAAAATTCATCAGAAAGGGCAGACATTTAAACTATACTGCCTGGAAGTAGTACTTTCATAAAATCAGCAGCAAGAACAGGAAAAAGAGAAGTTATGACAATGCAAATGTCTTTATACACTTAAATAGAGCCACTTCTTTTTGCTCTCATGGAGGGTACCTTTCTGTGCACTGAGGACATGAAATAATTTCACTGAGAACAAGATTGAGGATAATGTTAAAGGACTTTTGCTAAAAGCTCCATCTGTGCAGGACTTGCATTAGAAATATTATTATTATTAGAGGTATTTTAGAATTGCTGCTAACTATTGCTGAATGATTGAAAGGATCTGCTATCACACATCTAGAAAATAAAAAGATATTTTAAAAAGAAAAAAAAATTAGAAAAATATGTAATTGCTATTTTAAAAAAGTATCAAAAATTCTACTTTTTTTCTTGTAGATATCCATACAAGATTATGATAACAGAGATTCTTTCATTATTTGTCACCATCAGTGGGAATGCTTTTGTTTTCTTCATATTTACAAAGAACTTCAAGTATGTTCAATTAACCCATTGATAATAATAATCCTCATTCCTCTCCCTGAATTAACTTTACAATTCTGTCATGCCATACTTAACCTAAACATATAAATAAAGTTTTTAAATAATTTATGTCCACCAGTGTTTTGTGATTCCTGGTGGTGTGTCTGGTGAAAAAAAAAAAACTTGAAGGCCAAAAAACCAAATCTTATTTTCACTAAATGGTCCTTATGAAATTAAATGTAACCTTCACTGCAACTCAAAGCAACAAACTACCAAAAACCAATCTAGAAACTTCAACCTTACTATGTATTAAAGTAAAATTCTGTGGTGTTTCTTAAGATAATGTACATTGATGACAAAGGAAAAATTAAAAGTAACTGAGAGCATCCAAGTAATACTGTAAAAACAACAAAACAAACAAAAAAACCAAATCAAAAGCATTGAAACAAAGCAAAACAAACAACAACAACAAAAAAACCCAACCACAATCAAACCAAACAAACAAACAACACACAAAAACTAAACCAAATATATATAAATATATAGGGCACATGTAGATAAAATACATAGTTATATTAAAAATCAGGAGATATTCACCAAAGATCTCTGCAAACTGGGGAATAAAATAAGTGAACTACTAATGGTGATAAAAGGCCAGCTCTAAAGACTGCAGAATTGTAGGTTAATTTAGGAGGAAGAAGCTTCTTGAAATCATCTTGTCTATCCACCTGCTATACTTGATATGAATCTGTAGCACACAGTCTTGTAGGTTGGGTTTTGTTTTTTTTTGTATGATTTGTGTTTATTTCTGTCTGTTAATAATATAAAGATTTATATTTTATATGCAGGAGCAGATATATCAAAAGTAAAATCTTAAAGGAATTAACATCAGTGTTTCCCTTTGAGGAGTCTGGCAAATGTTTATGTATATGCTCTATACAGCCAGAAGATCCTGAAATCATTTTATTCTGATACTGACTGCAATACATTATGTACCTTTTGTGCCTCTGGTGGACTTGCAGTCCTTTCTGTAGACACTTAAATGATCTTGACACCATTATCGGATCTCACTTCTTTCATTATTTGCTGAAAACTGCTCTTTTCTCTCTTCTAAAAGACTTATTTCTCAAATCTGTAATACTCATGAGTAATGAGGTCTCCATGAGATCTAGCCATTAGCCTTGTGGATAAGACACTTATCTAGATGTGAGTTTCCCACCCACATCTTCATCCAGTTTTTCTACATCAGTTATTCCAAGTTCTTTGTGTTATATACTTCTTGCTTTATACAGACAGAGTAAAAGACATATTATCTACACTATAGGTTGGCCAGACAGTCCTTAGTCTCTGTGGTTTGTCACTATGTGCTGCCTCTGCATAAAAAAATTATAAAGATAATAGTTAACAAAGTGGTTGTTCATTGTACACACTTTTTGCTTCTCCAACTAATTTGTGTACACCTAGGTGTCTAAGTTACTACTTCCTTCTCAGCATCTTTTTTGTCTGCTCTTACACAACCAACTTACAGTTTCATGGTTATTCTGTTTAGAAATCACACGTTTCATCTGAGAGTCTCCCTTGAATTGTGGCAACTTCACCAGCCATTTACAAGATCTGCCTGACTGAGGCTTTCCTTTCAGCCCAGCTTCCTAAAACAACTCAAACATATAAAAGAATTTCTCTCTTACTTCTCCATATAGGTCTGAGATTATTCTTCTCTGTGATTTCAGCTCATAAACATGCTACCCAGTAATAAGGAAAGTTGTTTCTTCCAGAAGAAACACTCCAACAATACAAATTCTTAAAGGATTTCCCCTGTTATTACTTCATACTGGGACAGTAATTTAAAATAATTAAATATTATATTAAGCAGAAAAAATAATACATTCAGTTGTCTAGACCAGCATTACCTATTTGCTAGGACCAAAGCAATTTTTGACAGTATTTATAATGCTCAGGAGCAACAGAACTCTTTTCTGTCAAGAAAAAATAATTTGTGTAGGAAATAATGCTGTGCTGGGATATGTGCCTTGTGGAACTTCTGAAGAGCTGAAAACAATCACCAAATTAATAGGCTTTTTGGTGAAATGCATAATGAATTTTCACCTCACCTTGTTAAATAGCAGTATATAATACACTGTGTATAAAACCCTCAGTTCACAGAATAAACTTTTTAAAACAGGATAAAAATGGAACAGAGAAAAACAGGAATGAGAGAAACCTCTCTTCTTGTTAAACTACATGCTTCTGTAAATCATTCTGGTTGGAATTAATTTGATAAAATGCTTATGTCTAAAACTTGCAGGTAACTCATCTCTTTTTTATGGAGAGAAGTTAAACACATCTGAAGTGCAGTTGATTGGATGTCGAAAATATACATCTAAAAGAGGTCAGACAGTTCCCAGAAGGGGAAGATTTACCTCCATTTACCATAAAAGGACTTCAGACTTACTATATTGAAAGCTAAATTGTTGTAATCTAACACTGTGAGCTGAATCCAAACCTCAGACACCACTGTGATAAGGCTGACATAAAAAACTTGAAGATATGAGAATTTATTTACTCTTTTTGAAATTATGCTTCTCCTGTGAGATTTACCTTGAAGATGCAGTGTGAAGATTGTGCTCCCCAGGGTTCAGTACTGGAGACTGTTCTCTTTAATATCTTTATTAACAATCTGGATGAGGGGATTGAGTGCACTCTCAGTAAATTTGCAGGTGACACCAAGCTAGGTGGATGTGTCAATTCCCTACTTTCTAAGGGGTAGGGAAGATTTACAGCAGGACCTGGACAGGTTAGATCAGTGGGACAAGCTTAATTGCATGGGGTTCAACAAGGTAAAGTGCTGGGTCCTGCACTTGGGTCATGGCAAGCTACCAACTGGGGATGTGTGGTTGGAAAGCTGCAAGGTAAAAAGGACCTGGGGAGTATGGGATGAGAGTGGGCTAAATAAGAGAAAGCAGTGCACACAGGTAGCCAAGAAGGCTACCAGTGGTGGAGTCACCATCCCCAGAGGCATTTAATTGGCATGTGGACCTGGTGCTCATCGACAGGGTTTAGTGGTGAGCTTGTGGTGTTGGGTCAAAGGTTGGACTAGATGATCTCAAAGGTCACTTCCAACTAAAGCCATTCTGTGATTCTGTGTGATTCTCATTCTGTGAACAGCAACACAAGAAAAAGGAAAAGCTTAGATGCTGCAGCTAGAGATTTGTTGAAGGCTCAGCTAACTTCGTGAGACAGTGCAGTTTCTGAAGAATGGTCCATTTTCTCACAGCCCTATTGAAATGACCTTTTAAGTGTTCTTAAAAGTGGATTTCAGCTTCTAAACAAACAAACAAAAAAAACCCAAGCAAACAAAAAACCCAACCTAACACACATCCTCCAAAAAAAGCCAACAAAACAGAACAAAACAAATGAAATAACAACAAAAAATACTAACACACACCAACCCAACAAAAAAACAACACACACACACACAAAAACCCCAAACCACACACACAGAAAAAAAATCCAAACAAACAAAAAAAACCAAAAACAACCAAAAACCAAAAAACAGACTTGTATCGTGAAGGGGGCTTCTGATAGTATGGAAATTTCTGTAGCTGTGATCTATCTTATTTCTTGTTATACTGGCATTTAACAAGCATATTTAATGAAGGAAATGGTAAGAAACCTTAAGCTAGGGTATTCGATAGTTGTGCTACACCTGAGCAAGAAATGCACAATTATTTCTCAAATTGTTATCTGTGAGTGTTACCAGTTAGCAGTTACTGCATCCTATCCTGTAAGTCAGAGTGTTCAGGAGAAATCTGTGTGGAAATCTAGTTTTTCTAAACATTTAATTAAATTAATTGTATGTATAAATGTCCTGATTTGTTTTACTTGGCAGAGCATAGTGAAGTAGGTTTAAGATAAAGTGCATCTTCTATGTAATACAGTTTGTTATACAATGATTAGTCAGAAAACTGAATAAATATATATAACAACCCATGTATATACAGTAGCCTATAATCAATACTAGGTGCTTGAGTAATATATGGAAATAAAAAATATAATCTGATAGTTTTAAACAAATGTTGTTTGCATGGTGAATATTAAGCAATGTCTTGTAAATCTAAAATGTTTTGCAGTAATATTAAGCTGTTATTTCAGAATCTATGATTCTCCTCTAATAAATCATTATACTGTTTTCATTATTTTTAGCAGAGTAAAAAAATTATGTACACAGTATCATAAACAACTGAGATTGTAGCAGCAAAATATTAATTACAATAGTCTATTTCAACCACATATTTATGTTTACCAGATTATTTATTCTAATTAGAATATTAATTAAAATATTATAGCCCCATAAGGCTGCAGGGCAGTTACATTATGAAGTGCTGATAATCAAGTCTCATTTTTTAATGTGAACTGACAACAGAATAAAAGATTTTTCAGAGGAAGTGCAGAAATAAGATGAATACTACACATATTCAAAGACATAATGCATGAACTTCTGTTCAATTGTAAACTTTCATTGTGTTTTCTGTGTTGTAGTTTGATAGAAAGCTACAGGAACAAAAGATGACATCTTTCAAAATATGTCATAACTCTCATTTGGGAACATTTTATTTCAGAAAAGTTGACCTGAAGTAACACACCTATGGATATACCTAGTCCATGGCAAGTGCCTGAACTCACTATGCCATTTTTCTTTGTGACACCCATGGTTGGGGTTTGGTTTTTTTCATTTTATATTGGTGGAAACAAGACAGTTGTTGTCCACTGGTGTTCTAGATAAGCAGCTTCTGCTGCTGAGATTTTATTCTTGGCTTAAATTTGAGGTCTTAATGAATGGTTTGAACTGTTGGTGTTCTCTGTGCTGTAGAAGTGAGTACTGCCATGTTTAAAAGAAGTGCAAATTGGTAATATTTCTTTAAATTTAAAGAATGCTTTTTAAGAACTATAAAGTAAAGAGAAGAAAGTTGTTTAAACCCAGTAATTAAAGCTTGTATTGTTAATATATCTTTAAATATTAATATCTGTTAAAGTGATGAATCATCATTTCATTGACATTATTAAGAAACATTCATTTCTTTAAATACAAATTTTGAAAATTAATATATTTTGGAATTTCAATAAAACACAGTTAAGTTTTTCTACACAAATAAAGAATTGTATTGCTGAATCAAGAAAAATAATATAGAATCATAGAATTGTAGAAGACCCCTCCAAAGGTCATCGAGTCTACCTGTTCCTGCAGTGAGCAGGGACATCCTCAACTAGATCAGGTTGCTCAGACCTTCACCAAGCCTGACCTTGAATTTCTTCAGGGATGAGTCCTCCACCACCACTTCCTTGGACAACCTATTCCAGTGTTCCACCACCTTCATAGTAAAGAATTCCTTCCTAATATCCCATCTAAATCTACCCTTCTCTAGTTTAAACCAGTAGTAGGAGTGTTTTTAAGCCTATGCTTACAAGGGACCCTTACTACTTGTAACTATTTTTACAGTAAAATAATATTATTTGAGCCACAAATTATTATATGATCCCATTAAATATTTCAGAATGGAAGAATTAAGATTATTATGAAAAATAGGAAGAAAGTGTTGCCATTCTATACAGGGTAAAATAATGGGATGTTATAAAATATTAATGGGATGTTATAAAATATAAAATATTATTTGCAGGTAAAATTTCATAGGAGTTATGTTTTCTAGTAGCTTGCTACTAAAATTATATCTTCGTATTTTCTTTGAGCTTTTATATAAATATTTTTTTATTTAACTCAAACAACTAATCAGTCTCTTTTTTTTCTTTACATAGCAGATGGTACGTGAACAATACACTACAACAACACCAGGCACTAGCCTAGAGAGGCCAAAGAATGAGTATGTCTACAAAATTGGAATTTATGGCTGGAGAAAACGCTGCCTCTACCTGTTTGTTCTCCTCCTGCTTATCATCCTAGTTGTGAATTTTTCTTTGACAATATGGATTCTTAAAGTGATGTGGTTTTCCCCAGTAAGTGTCCTCTTTAATTTTCCCTTCTTTTCATGTTGCCTTCTCTGAGAAGAGAAAAAAGAACCCTTTTTTCTTCCTTCTCAATTATAATTTGTACTTTGGTTGCAAGTATATAGAAAAATACCTATCTGTGATCATATTTCTTGATCTATAATTTCTGTGTTGGTAATAATCTTTAATTACTGAAGTTGTTGATATCTTATATTGAGGTGTATTCTAACCATTCTAAGATAATTTATTTTACTGTTATCTGCTTGTCTGTTTTTAGCTTATATTTTATGAATCTGTTTGCTGTGATTTTATCTTATATAGAATGCCTTAGTGTAAAAATATTTCTGACAGTTGCTGTTTTTTTTAGCTTCCTTCTATTTATCAGCATCTAAAATTTAACAATCTATTTTCTCAATTAATTGCAGCTCAGAGGTAATTATTACTACTTTGTGCTTGAGGCTAAGCAGCTATATTATTCATAAATAAATTTAATAACTTTCCACTGTCATATATTTCAATATTTATAATGCATTATTTCAAGTAGTAGATTAAAGGGTAACTTTCAGAAGTCTGCAAGACGTGGCTTTAGCCAGAATGCAATAAAATGCATCAGTGAATATTGAAGCTAAGCTAATTCGTTCCTAATATGCAGTTGTGATACACAGATGATGTGAATGGACTTGTTACAAGAAAAAACAGTAATAGGAAATTCCAACAGGCCTGTCCCTGCTACTGAAGGTGTTAAAGTTCCCATTATCTATTGTTATTACACTTCTGTCACTCAATGAAGGCCATTTTATCTTCATAGAAGCATTTCTATACTCATTCAATTATTATGAGATAGGTTAATGTTAAGTAACTTACTCATACAGTTACTTGTGCTTGAATTCCCATGAAATTTCATCCCCCATGTAAATTATTTTCAGCACTGTTACTGTCATACAGATTACAATGAAGAACATCTTAGATCATGTGAAATTTTTCTATTACTCAATTCATATGGAAGATGTGCACTTAGTGTCTGCACATTGTGAATCACAGAGCATATGAATAACTTCAAATTGGTTTCTGTGTGGCTCATGTTTATAATTTTAAGGAGCTTTTAAAATTATTTTTTTTTTAGTCCAAACACTAGTCTACATGTCCACTGCTAAACCATGTCCCAAAGCACCATACCCACACCACTTCTAAACACAGCCAGGGATGGTCATTCAGTCCTTCCTTGGGTAGCCTGTCCCAATGCCTGGCAATTATTTCAGTGAAAAAATTCTTACTAATACCCAACCTACACCTCCCCTGGTGCAAACCAAGGCCATTCATTTCTTCTTGTCCTATCAGTTGTTACTGATAGGAGATGAGGCCAGAACCCACCTCTCTACAACCTCCTTTCAGATAGTTGTAGAGAATGATAAGGCCTCCCCTCTGCCTCCTTTTCTTCAGATTAAATAGTTCCTGTTCACTCACTCCTCATAAGACTTGTTCTCTAGACCCTTCACTAGTTTTGTTGCCCTTCTCTGGACCTTGATATCTTGTAGTGTTGTCTGGGGTTGTTGTGGCCCAGCTGCAGGACTAGGCACTTGCTTTCATTGAACCTCATGCCATTGCAGTATGGTGCTTAGGGCTCTTGGTGCATTAGTGATTGATTTGCATAGTTCAATAGCACAACCCTTTCATGAGTCCACTCAAAGTCAACAAAATTGTTAGACATCAAAGTTACATAAAAAGGAAATTCCAGATTTTGTGTTGAACATATTGAGGCCTTCTGAAAACTAAAACAGACTATTAGTTCTAAGAGTTTTGAAATTAAGAATCTTGAGGATTTTAGAGCTGCAACATGGCAAGGATGTTGGAAGTCCTGTGAACAACTCTAAAGGGTCTGATAGGTCTGAAAGAAATAAATTATAATGACTCTGACATCTACTGAAAGGAGAAACATGGCAGGATGGAAGCAGAGAAGATTTCTAGAGGGTGTTAGAGATGACTTCTGGATTAGACAACTAAGGGTGGCACACAGCTAGATCTTCCACTCATGGGATCCCATTGGAGTCAGACCTGAAGGGTAAAGTCATTCAGAAAAGCCTGCTAGAGTTTAAGGACAGTATCTCCAAAAGCAAGAATGATCTGTCATTCAGGAAAGTAATAGCCTGGTGTATCTAGACAGCTCACTCATGCTAGAGCTTTGATGGAAAAAGTGGTATAGAAGAGCTGGAAGCAAGGACAGGCTTAGAAACATTATCTGGACCAGAAAATGTGTCAGGATTCCTTCTCAGGAAAACCAAAGCTCAGCATTAATTAAGACATGAAAAGGACAAAGGGCAGAAAGGTGTATCCATAGATGCAAAGAGAACTATGTTGTTCTCTTGCAAAGCCACCCTCAGCCATGTTTGAAAAGTTTTGGAGACTTAGGAGATCCTTATCAACTTGGGAACATAAGTGTTGCATTTGTCTCCAAAAGAAAAGGCCAAAGGGACATCTTGGTGAATTATGGGCTGCTCAGCCTCACTTCAATTCCTGGGAAAATGATTAAGTCCTCTTGGAAGACATTTCAAGGCCTGTGAAGGAGAATAAGGTCATGGGGAACACTCAGCAATGATTTAGCAAAGGTGAATGATGCCTACTTTCTGTAATAAAATGACTGGATTACAGACAGTGGGAGGGCACAAGATTTAATTAACCTTGACTTTTGACATCCTGGCTTTTTACATTCTGCTGCAATATTCTTGTATTCTAGAAAAGAAATTGCAGCCATGAAGTGTGGACAACTAGACAAGTAAAAAAAATAAACTGGTTGCATGGTCAGTCTTGGAAGATAGCTACTAATGTGTTGTACTCTACATGGAGGCCAGTAATAAATGTTGCAGGGGAGTCTGTCCTGGAAATGGTCCTTTTTAATAACTTTAACAATGGCTTAGAAGAGGTGTCAGAATGCTTGCTCACTAAGTTTGCACATTCACAGATTCACAGATTCACAGGATGGTTAGTTATCTGATGTAGCCAAAAGATAATTTACTTTTTTCTATAAATAATATCTATAAAAAACTCCTATAATAACTAGGAGTTCCTCTGAAAAACTCTTTTCTTAATCCTTCTTTTGCTTCTGACAAAGAGAGATAAATGCTTCACAGGAAAAAAATATATTCCTCTTTTGCCTTGTCTTAATTGATTAAAATGACTGCATAATTTTATGGTCCACTGACTCTGAGCTCATAACATTTTAATTTCAAGGCCATCAGTTATACTAGACTAGATGTTATGAGATGAAAATTCATCTTCTAGATGCTATCAGATCTTAAGATATTTAACTAGAAATACACTGAATATATTAAATGAAAGAATACTCCTTACTTTGTTGTTTTCCAAATCTTACCTTATATGGTGATATAGACCATAGAATTGGTCATTTCTTAGCCTTTCTAACTGAAACTGTTTTGACTCATGTCCTCAGACTTCACCCATAATGCTGATCCATTGTGAAAATATTGTAATCAGTGAAGGCTTGAACCAAAATTTTAATGCCCCTATTGAATTTCATCAATTGTTGTGCTACTACTCTAAAACTCAGGTGTGAAAAATGCACCTGATCAGTTTACCATCTCAGATGCACTAGCAAATCTTGGTCAGAAATCCTACATTAATTCTGTTATGATGTAATTTAGGTTATACTACATTCTTGTGATGTCAGGAACAGTCATGTGTCAGAGATTATTTCTATCTTTTTTTAACCTTTCATGGAGAAACACGTTTGTATGGATTTTAGTGGTTGCCACAACTATCATGGTCTCCTAGAATTAAAAACTGTTAAGTCAATTGGGCTAATTTCATGTTGACAAGTACAGATAGTCATGAAACAATCACGTTCCCCTGGATAACTTGCTTTCTTTCTTCAGTGTGTGAAGTTTGGCATGTAGCATAGATCTGACAAAAATTGACTCAGACAATGATGAGATTTGTGTAACTCAGGTTGTCCAGGAAATTTAGTCTGGTTTTTTTGTGCATAAACTTCATA
The DNA here is from genome assembly GCA_033558465.1 of Alcedo atthis. Lineage (NCBI taxonomy): Eukaryota > Metazoa > Chordata > Aves > Coraciiformes > Alcedinidae > Alcedo > Alcedo atthis. The sequence goes on along the minus strand of WYEA01002112.1, from coordinate 43,577 downwards.
GGAGAGGTTAAATCTCCCTCAAGTCCTTTAACATATCTTTAGATCATAATTAACTCAAGAATACTATTACAGAGATTCACAGAGTGAAAATTTACTGTAACATTTCTTAGAATAATGCAAGTTGACACAGAATGGCTGAGCACAGTGATGACAACAAAGAACACTTCCAAAGTGTGAGAACCAGGGACTTCCCAGTGCTTGGATCCAAGTGCACATCCTGATTGAACCTTGCCTGTGTGAGCTCCAGCATTGATCTCAGGTGCATGGCTGCTTACAGGAGTGATGCCTGTAGGCCCTATCCTGCTCAAAATCCACTTTCCCAAAGGGGTGCCTACATGGTTGATGGGGGCCACAGTGTGGCATGCACATACTCTTCAATTTAGTACCCAGAGTCAATTATTACCATTATTATTGTAATAACAACAAGACAGAGGAATTTAACTACTTGGGTTTAATTCCTATTTCTGTGCTCCACATACAAATAACTGAACGAGCATTCACGTATGAAATCCAGCCATCTGATCAGAAACTTTCACTGTGCAGAGTTCCTGAACTGACAATATTTCACTTGGGACTCAGGACATGTCAGTTTTGACACTTACAATAAAATGCCCTGAGCCTGAAAAGCTCCAGTAGAAATCAGTGGAACAGAAAAGTAACTGCTGTTCTCAAATGATGGGTCCCTAAGACATGTGTTTGTTCATATAGTTTGTCTGTCATGTTCAAGATCATGGATTGTCTGTTGTGTTGGCACTTGCAGCTCATAAATACTTTCTGTGTGCAATATCTAGCACAACAAGGCCTCCATCCAGTTTGACCAGTGAGCATGACAAGATTAGGAAAGGACAAAAAAATATTGTGTAATAAGTACCTTATTACATAAAGATCTGGCTGCCAGACAATTTGGGGAATATTAATCTAGAATTTGGAATTCTACTGTTTTATTGATTCCCTGCAAATAAACTGTTTCCATACAGGTTTTTCATAGATGATCTGTATGTAGAAGATAGAAATGGATATATCATTCTTCATAAGAATCATATAATAGCTTATGGCTAAGATCTACATCTGTTTTGTTTCCCTTGGTGTGAATTTAACAAGAAATCCAATGGTTCCTGTGATTTTTTGCAGGTCTTTATAGAATTACAGATATATAACCAAGATCTCAGTAGTTCTTAAAAATCTCTGAGCTTGGAAATTCTAGAAGAACATGTCTACTCCTACAATTTATTCCATTACTTTTTATCTATCATAGGCTTTCCCATTGTTAGTCCTTTAAGAAATATGTCTGCCCTGTTTACAGAAGTAAAGGCCTTATATTCTCATTTCCTCACAGTTCTTCACACCTTTAATTTCTCAGTGACCCAAAACCTCCAACATCTCTTTTGTCTATTCAGTTTTTGCTCTAATAATTGTGCTACTTCCTTTTTAGTGAGCATCCAGGTGACATCATAAACATTCTGTGTACTTCTTACAATGGTCTCAACTATTTAAAAGTATTTATCTTTTGGCTTTTAAGATGTCTTCCAGTTAAAAGTTTTGTTTGTCTATGCCTTCACATCTGTTCAAACAAAACAATTATAAGAATTTCTGCATAGTTAAATCACCTTCTATATGACTGTACTGACTGCCTAGTAAACTTTTCCAAATATATATGTCTGTATAAATAAATTTGTGAGGAAAATGTAATCAAATGAAGTGTAATAATAAGTAAAGAATATAGAATGAAAATTTAATTAAATTTGCCAAAGGCATTTTCAAAGGTACCCAAAACTGCTCTTAAAATTTATTTAATCAGTAGTACTAAGATCAGGGGAAGGCTGGGCCATTCAAAGTGAGGTTGGGTTGTTATTGCAGATGATCAATTTTTAATTGCAATGTACTGCAGTGGCTGCTATTCAATATGATAATATAATTTCAAAATAAATTTGTATGATAGCTGCAAGACAAAACATAATAACATATTTAATTAATTCATTTCACACAGTGCTGGAGACATCTTCAGCAGTACTTTGTGAAGGATGCAACATCTTTTTGTTCTTTTCTTATCTCATATTTTTCTCATCGTGACTATTTAGACAGCAACTTCTATCAGGGTGAAGATGCTTGTCACTGTGTGTTTTCACAAGCCATAGAGCACTGAGACCATAAGATGAAATGTCCCCTAGAACAAATGATAGGATTTAGAATATTCAGTCAATATATAATCATATACACCATGCAATATCCCCAATTCCTCCAAAGAAAAGAAACATTATGTGCATTGTTCTGAACAACATCCTTTTGATAACCATTACAAGTCAAAGGAGAAGATTTAATTCAATTTATTTAGCTAAATTACATGATTACAAATGTTAATGTGATAAAATAAATTAGCCAACATATGAAAACTCAATTATTGAATAAATATATGTACCGGTGGGAGTAGCAGTCTATTTTTCTAATGTTGAATAAATCAGTCACAGGAGATATTATGCCAGATGTAATGGCTTTTTTATTAGCCAAGTATTATCCAGCTTTGAAATGTCTATGCATTACAGAACTAGAGACAGTATTTGGTCCTTGCCAAACAAGGAAATGAACCTGGAAGTGAATCTGTTTTGAAAATCTACTTTTTCCTCTTGAATAATACCAGTTGTATTTAGGATCTTTTTTTTACTTAAGAAAGTCTGTTACTCTATCTGGACAAAGAGGATCCGAATTATCTTGAAAGTATGCATCTTCAATATTAATCCTGGTTTTTGAAATAAACTTATCAAAAGAGACACTTTCCATCTCTGGAGACACTCAAGACCCACCTGGATCTGTTCCTGGGTGACTTGGTCTAGGTGATCCTGCTCAGGCA
>WYEA01002112.1:0-31527 GCA_033558465.1 Alcedo atthis | reverse complement strand
CTCAATCCACACTTCTTAAGCTTGGCTGTGAGGATCCCATGGGAGACAGTATCAAAAGCCTTGCTGAAGTTAAGAAATACCACATCCACTGCCCTCCCCTCATCCATCCATCTACTTGTATCATCATAAAAGGCTATCAGATTAGACAATCATGACTTCTCCTTAGAGAAAGACTACTTGTGAGAAGCCTCCTTTCCTCCACATGACTAAAGATATTGGCCATCTTCAAGATCTCTAACCTAAGCCTCTTCAACTGAGATAAAAATTTCCACCCTCCAGAATTCCTCTGTGGTCTTGGACGTCTGGATCTCCCGGTAGTTGGTCTTAGTAGTAAAGACCAAGGCAAAGGTGGCATCAGTAACTCAACCTTCTCTCTGTCCTCAGTCACCAGGGCACCCACTTCATCCAGAAGTGGGTCCACATTGTCTCTAGACTTCCTTTTGCCTCCAACATACTTGAAGAAAAGCTTACTTTGTGACAAGTGGAAACAGATGGAAGCCAGAGCACAGGAAGTTTTACCTCAACATGAGGAGGAACTTCTTTAGTGTAAGAGTCCCAGAGCACAGGAACAGGCTCCCCAGAGAGGTTGTGGAGACTCCTTCTCTGGAGATTTTCAAGACCCACCTGGATGTATTCCTGTGTGACCCGTGCTAGATTAGATTATAGTCTATGGTCCTGCTCTGGCAGGGGGGTTGGACTTGAAGATCTCCATGGATCCTTCCAACCTCTGACATCTCGTGATCCTGTGAAATCAGCACCACTCAGAAAGCATGGAAATATGAAAAAAAATATTTATGCAGTATGAAAATACCATTAGAGTAAAAATTCTGCCTAGACACTATTTTCATGTCCACCACATTAATCTGAACAGCTGTTAAAATGAGAGCATTTGTGCCATCCCATCTTTTTATTTTTTTTTCCATAGGAACAGCATTCTAAAGAAACAGATAAGTGTCAGTATCTAATATATTGCTTCATTAGCATTAATTTCTATCTACAAACTACTATTTTCCAATGTCAAATCATTTCTCATTTTCTTATCAACATTTTGGTATTTAATTTTCAAGTTATGCTATTTTTTCATAAGAGACATAATAGGAAGGAAACAGTGTTAATGAAGCATGATGTATGTAAAAAGAGTTTGATGGTCTTTTTACAAGAAAAACCCTGAAGCCAGTTTCATAAACTTGACTTAATTAATGACATGGTAAAAACATTTAGCTTTCCCTTCCTTATATTTCCCAGAAGTCTTTTATTAAAACCTCCATTTTTTTTTTTGTCCAAATAAGTTCTTTCTTATCTTTAAGATAAAAGCCAGAACATATTTATTGAAGATCTTTCTACTGCAGGAAGATGATTATTTGCAGAACTTTAATTGCTGTCCTGCTGGGTTATAAGAAGGAAAGCTACAACATAGGAGTAATTAATAAAAAGATAAATTGGGAACTTCACTGGAATACTTTTGAGGTGATTAAGTCTTCCTATGATCTACAACTTAGAATATTTGTTCCAAAGGGATCAGTCATTTTTACTTCCAGAATTTAAAAAAAAATTATCCACCAATGAATCTGATCATATCAAGACATATAGGTTAGGTTTTTATATAAGCAAATTTAGAGGATGACTGATTATTACAACAAAAATTTACCTGGCACTCCAACAGACCAAAGTGAATCACAAATTCAGATATCAGGTGGGAACATACTGCTACACAACAAATTCCTAAGTTTTAGGAATATTCCTGCTAGAAAGAAGAACCCAAGTGTGTGCACACTCACTCATAAAAGGGAAAACCATTGACTCAAGGGTAGCCTAAAAGGAATCACACATTGATGAGGAAGAGGAAGACAGGTCAGAGCAGATGCATCTGCCACACATGGCACAACTTATTATTTTAGAGTAGGACTCACTCATGTTACAGGTGTTCTGCATTGCCTGGAATAATCATATATTACTTGAGTAAAAGGAAAGAGGAATGCGCCTATGATAAATATGCCTCTGTGGACAAAGGATGACCTGTAGATGTGTTCTTTCTGGACTTCTGCAAAGTTTTTGACATGGTCCCCCACAACATCCTACTCACCAAGATGGAGAGATATGGAGATAAAGATTTGATGGGTGGACTGTTCAGTGGATAAGGAATTGGCTGGATGGTTGCATCCAGAGGGTGGTGGTCAATAACTCAATGTCCACATGGAGATCAGTGACAAGTGGTGTCCTTCAGGAGTCTGTACTGGGACCTGTACTAATATTTTCATTAATGATATTGACAGTGGGACCGAGACCACCATCAGCAAGTTCTCAGATGACACCATGCTGAGTGATGCTGTGGAAAGGCTGGAGGGATGGGATGGCATCCAGAGGGACCTGGATAACTGGAGAGGTGGGCCCAGGTGAACCTCGTGAGGTTCAACAAGTCTAAATGCAGAGTCTTGCACCTGGGTTAGAACAACTCTCATTATCAATACAGGCTGGGGGATGAGGTGCTGGAAAGCAGCTCTGCAGAAAAGGAGTTGGGGGTGTTGGTGGATGAGAAGCAGGACATGATTCAACAGTGTGCATTTGCAGCCAAGTTCTGGAGCCTTCAACATAGGGATGGAGCAACACCTGATGGAGCAGGTGCAGAGAAGGGCCACAAAGATGATCAGAGGCTGAAACACTTCTCCTGTTAGGACAGGCTGAGGGAGCTGGGGTTGTTCAGCCTAGAGAAGAGAAGGCTCTGGGGAGACCTTATAACCACCTTCCAGTACCTGAAGGGGGCTACAGGAAGGCTGGAGAGGGGCTGTTTCCAAGGGCCTGGAGTGAAAGAATGAGGGGTAATGAGTTTAAATTAGAGAAGAGTAGATTTAGACTGGATATCAGGAAGAAGTTCTTGACCTTGAGGGTGGTAGAGCAGTGGAATAGGCTCCCCAGGGAGGTGATTGAGGCCCCATCCCTGGAGATACTCAAGGTGAGGTTGGCCAAGGCTCTGAGCAACCTGGTCTAATTGAGGGTGTCCCTGCTCACTGCAGGGGGGCTGCACTAGATGCCCTTTGGAGGCCCCTTCCAGCCCTAAACATTCTACAATTCTGTGTGGTCTAATGATAAAAACAATTAGCTGGGAGTTGAAAGGCTGAATTTCAGCCTTGTTCCAGTCGCTGCTGGAAAGGGGCCAGTGTATACATGGACTAGTTTAATTAAACTGGTATATACTGCATGTCTAGTTGTATTAGTATGAAGTTCTGTATGGACACCATGCCAGAAATGAGAGATGAGGAAGGCAGTCTTTACAACATATTTGTTATCTATGCCTGTTTACTCTGGTTGGGTGAAAGGAAACAGAACTTGGTCCAAGGTATGTAAATTATATTTAGTGTATATAAATCCTAAATTCAAATGATTAAAGCAACTCCTGTATCTTATAACCATTTTCCTTTGTCATGTCACATCTCTCTGTGTCTTAATCTGCATTCCTTATCAGCCCAATTAATAAAAAAACTGTCAATTTTCTGTGAATATGCAGATGTACAAATTGCATCAATCGGCTCATGCTGTCTGAAGTAGGCTTTTTCCTGTTCTTGCTATGAGAAAAAATGGAAAGTATTTCCTTGACAAGATTGCTTGTGAAACAGATTCAGCAAATTAGCAAATCAAGAAGATAAATGTACTCCTAGAATAGATCAAGTTAGGCCTGGTGCAAATCATGTCACACTTCTCCAGGTCTCTCAAATCCACTCTTGTTTTTTTTCCAATGCTTTATGATCAGTGAAAAGGTGCTGAGAATAAAGAGCAGAAGTGCCACTATTGAGGTCTGGCAATTTATTTTCCAAGATGTCACCCTTTGTACCAAGGGAATCAGTAGGTAGCATTCCCTTTAAACATAGTATCTTCACATTATTTATCTTAGTAGTGTGTAATTAACAGTTATATATAAATTAACAGTATATATTTCTGAGTCATTTAGGGTATTTCTGCATACTGTTGTCTGCAAGCTCACACGATAGTTCAAATATATTTAGAACACTTTCTAGTTGGTGTTTTAAAGATTACCCACACTATAAAACCTCAAAGCTTAGAATTGAATTTGTGGAAGATCTTGGTACACTTACTTGAAGTACCTATACCTAAAATGTAAGTCTTCAGATCTTCACACACTTAATAATTATTTTATTATTATTGTTTACCCTGGAAGTTGGAGATTTGGGCTCCCTTCCTGTGGAGAAAGGAAAGGCTCCAAATAGTACCTTCATTTTCTATAGTGTAAAACATCTTCAACAAAAGAGATGAAGAATCATTCCTAAACATCTTCCAGCAACAAACTCATTTTGACTAAGTCACTTCTTTCATGTTCAGGCAGCAGAAGCTTTAACTGTGTTTCCCACACTCGTGCTGAGCACTGTAATCATGATGTTAGATGAATGGAAGGATGAGGAACTGGTCCCTGCAGCACCAGTAAAGCTGTTAAAAGACAGTTTACTTAGGCCTTTAATTTGTTTGAATAAGCAAGGATCTGTCTACACTACGTAAATGGGCAGGTTCATTATTTAACTATACTACACCTTAACCAAGTTTTTCTAGGAAAACAGTGATAGGGATCCATCCTTGCCTCACACAGAATTGCTTCTTTTGTTTTTTTTTAAAAAAAAAAAGAAAAAAAACCTTTTAACACCTATTCACTGCATTATTTTTTCTGAGCTCATTCACTTTTTCCAATACACTTCTCAGACATAAAGTTATGTGCTTCAGAGGAGCTTTAGAGAACAGCCTAATTTAGATCAATAAGTGTGTGCCTGGGTGCACATGTCCAATGTCCTGCAGAGTTTAGCCCTCGATACAGACCATTTGCAAGCAGAATAAATATTGGGATTTATGCCTGTAAATTGCTGCACTAGTTTAGGACATTATGGTTCCTATAACCCTTTCTGTGCTTGGTGAGCAGTTAAAAGCAATACTTTGCATCTGCTGGGTGAGCAATAAACAATTTGCATAGAACTTTACAGAATGCATTTCTCACATCAGCTACTATGCAGATTTTAAGGGATGCTTGAATGTATTTCTTAGCAGTATCAATCATCCACTGCCTAATGCCATTAAAAATCCAATTTCTTATAAGAATTACTGCCTGAAATATATTTAACATTTATATCAGTAGACATGGTAAGACAGGTTCTTGCTGGGAAGGAAGCAACTCTGCCTCTCAGTCCCATGGATAGTGTGTGAATTACCTTTATTAAAAATTGCTGAAAAGGAGCCTAACCATTCTCTTAATTCTGAAGATAGAATTAGATGATGACTCTATCAAATAGACATTCAAACTTAGGGAATATTAATTTTTAATTGATAAGGTTGTTAGGGGAATATTATGGGTTTGATTTATATCCACTTATCAAGCCAATACTGGAGAACTGGTTTTTTTCCTGAATTTAAGAACTGGTGATATGTAAAGGCACTCTTGCACACAATTATATTTTTTTGGAGCACCATATCCAATTGCAAATACTCTGTAGGTTTTTGAAACTTTTCTAAGAACATAATCAGCAACATTTGTTAGACAAGTAGAGCTAAACTGGCATTTGCGCTGAAAAGCTGAGGCTCCTGCTCTTACACAGCATGTTTGTATTTTAAAGCATTTGAGCCTCCATATTCAAAAGGGCCAATGCTGCAAAATTTTTCATACTTTGTTTCTGTGAAAGAAAAGGAAAATGAAAAAGAAAAGAAAAGAAGATGTGACAGACTCCTACTGATCAAAGAATCTTATCAGTTTCAACACCAAGAACACGACTGGTTTGTTTGATCATTTTGAGAAGGATTTCTTAATTCCCTGGAAACACAACTTGAAAACATAACTCAAGGCAGTTTTGAACAACAAATTAGATCATGTAAATAGAGTTAGCCAATTTCAGTATTAAAGGGCCACTATCCTTAGACTATCTGGGTGCTTCATGAGTCTTAATATACTTAAATGAATCACTAAACTATTAAGACCACAATTCCAATTATTAGCAATTCAAATAGAAAATTGAAGAAAGATTGTCATTACTTCTTTATTCTACTGTGTATTGCAGGTCCTAAAATGGTGGAATTCCATGGTCAGCAATTTCAGATCAACTCAAAGGATGGCAAGCCACTTTTTACAGTGGATGAAAACGAGGTTGTGATTGGCACAGATAAACTTCGAGTTACAGGTTTGTAACTACTATAGAAATGCACAAATAATAGCTGTAAGAAAAGCACACTAAAAATGGCATTTTTAAATACATCACTGTGTGTGAGCACAAGTATGGGGTTTTTCTCAATAAGACATAGAAATCTGAAGATATTTTGACCTTTTTGGATAAATAAACAGTAAAAACTTTTAACAGCAAATATATATGCATAAATATATATATATATGTTTGTATATGTGTATCTTATTTAAGATCCATTACTGATTGGAACTGTACTGGTTCTTTTTATTCTGAATTATTTAATGTTTCCAGTGCACACTGGAAAAAGCTGAAAAAAAAACGACACATTCCAGTTTGAGTTGTGTTGAGTTTTATCTGTGAAAAGTTTTTATACTCTCTCTGATATTTCTATATAATTTTATCTTTCAAAGAGAAAACCAGTATATTTCTGCTCTCTGTGTAGCACATCTGTCATAGGATGGTATCTGTAGTAGATTTAATGTAATCTATCAAAAGACAAATGTGTCTTAGGCTATTTCTGCAAATCACTGAAGTGTCCTCATTTACAATATAAAATGTCAAAGTTATCATATTAACAGCTATTTCCTCTCATATCACCTAATGAAGTCAACCTCCATTTACTAGTGTACGGTTGATTTAAAACAAATACACCAAGGTGTGATTTCTCTTTAAGCACAAGAGTCCATCAAAGGAAATATTGATAATATCCCATAACATGTTTTCAATTATATTTGTAATATGTTTAACCTGATTACTACTATCATGTTTAGCCTTTGATAATTATTAGTCCTCTGAAATCTTGAGGTCTGAATTTGAATGTATATACCCATATTATTTCCCTGTGAAAAACTACAAATGTGGTAGTAACTATACAATTAGTGTTTCAAAGCCAAAGTGAAGTTATAATAAATGTGTTAATAAATTTTGTTTACGCCTGAGGGTCTTATCTTAAGTTTTTTACTTTTTAACCTAATTGAAATTGCAACTTTGTTTAACCAGGAAACCATATCAAATAATTATTGTTTGCCCAAGGGATGCTAAACTTTAATAGAAAAGCATGTTTAACAAAGATATGAAAAACTGCATAATCATTAACTGATTTGGAAAAGGTCTATCTCAGCTCAAAGTAAGTAAAAATTGTTCATACACGAGTTGAAATTGTTATGCTAAAATATATTTTGACTCATCCAATATTAATCATTACACTGCAAGGATAATTGTTTACTTTAGCAGATATTGTAGAAAGACATGTGCCTGTTTCTTTTTTTACTCTGTAGTACAATTCAAAAGCAAATCCATTAAAGTCATTGAGGTTATTTCAGTATAAAATTAATAAAAGTGAGAGGAGATTCATGCCTACTTTGCTTCAAATTAATTTATTAAAATTGTGATTTAAATGATACTATTAGCATGAAGGATAGATTAGTAATACTTTGAGTACTGAGATTTTTAAAACATTTTAGATAGAGAACAAGATCAATTTGAAATACATTTTGAGAAGTTCATACCACAAGAAACAGACTACCTCAGGCTTAAAATACACAAAGAACAATTTACAGTTTTTTATTTACAATATAGTGAACTCTTTGATTTTATTTCTCTTGATTTATGAGAATTATTAAAAGCTCAGTAATAATTTGTAAAAAACCTGACAGTTTTCAACTACAATAAAATATAGGAGAGGGCAAATATCTGTGATTTATGGTCTTTCAGAAAAAAAAAAAAGTCCAAGAATAAGCTAATCCAACCCCAACACCTCAGGAACTGTCATTTTCAAAAAAAAAAAAAAGATACATTTGACCTCATACTATTTCTGTCAGATATTTTTTGGCCTGTGTGGTAGAATATAATAGTGGCAGACTCTATTCTCCTAAGAAGAGCAAATGTTTGGGTAAAGCCACTATCAGTCATGTGTGTCAGATAACCCACAGGGTCACAGACAGGACTAGATGCCCATATTCAGACAAGTGAATTGAACCTTCAGTCAACACAGTGGAGGTAGCCAAAAGCAAGAAAGAGACACCTCACCCTGGCACATGAATAGTTTTGCCTGCCAAATTCAGTTGTCTACTTTAAAATGAGCTCAATGGCTCACTCATATTTGTTGAATACAGTGGCTGAGTTCAGGTGCTAAAATGTAAGCATCTAGCAGTGGTGGAAACACCTTAGGGCATGTGAGACACCACATGGTAGCCCTTTATCTACAGGAGATAGAGACCAGACAGGATGCACAAGGATATTTTAGATTACAATAGTCACATATGATTAGGCAACTAAATTCTACCTACATCATAGACAATTAAGTGTATGAAATTAAAACCCTGCTTAACCCTTCATGGCAATTAAGGAGCATGTACTCCAATTACATCCTCTTTAATATGCTGCTATGGAGGTAGCAAACATCAGCAGTTTGCTCTGGTAAGGTTTTATATATTCATCTGACACTGGTGACAGTGAAACAGTGTATTGGCTGGGAAAGAGATGATTGCTTTACAACTACCAATGTTGTTATGGCAGAAGGAGTGAAGCTCCAGCACTGGTAGCACAAGTGGCTGGAGTCCACAGCCATACGAGTCCTATTTTCCACTCCTTGCAAATTTACCAGCCTGTCCATATAAGGGAGAAAATGGGCTTAAGTAAATAAAATTATATAGCATTCAGCATATATAAAATGCTCTCAACTACAGAAAACCTTTTTAATGGCTACAAATTATAACACATCTCATGACTGTTGTATCAGGGAATAATTTGTTGATGAGTAGGTAAGAATTTAATAGAATGCAGTTGCTTAACCCACTCTTCTTCTTGAGGAAAAGCTCTCAGGACAGGGGGCATCACTATCAGTATGAGAAAACCCAACATACTTTCTCCAGTTTACTACTTGTCCTTCTGCTTACTTGTCTTTCATAATATCTTAAATTATTTGCTGAACATTGTCAGTGATTTTCTAATGCTCTGTTCTATGGAAAGGTTTTCAGTTTGAATAGCTAACACTGAAGTGCAATGTGGAGATGTGTGTTTAATTTAAACACTTCTGTTCAGAAGGTAAGTTAATTAGACAATCTGAGGGTATGAATAAAATTATTTTAAACTTTGAAAAAGCAGATAGTCCTTACTTGATAGGGTATGTAAGGGTGTTAATGAACCTTGCTGACTTCAAATTTCTCATTAAGAAAATTAATATCTTGATATTGTGTATTTTAATACTGTTACATTATATTAATATAATAAATAACTTTATGTCTTTACAATTTAAAAGATAAAGCAGGAAATAAGGATAAGAAATCAATTTAGGGTTATTATTTTAAATGCCCTGAAGTTATTTATATTTAGTGTCATACTATCCAAACATAATGTTGTTTGATGAATTTTTTTACTCACTGGTTTTACTCTTGCTTAAAGGTGACAGCTCTAGAATATGCAAACAAGCCTTTTAATTCCCTTTTACACCACCATCAGCTGTCTCTAGAACACTAACACTGATGCTTCCTGTTGGCTTCCTTCACTTAATCCCTGTTTCCGTGGAAGTGATATTATCTCTGTTACCAATTACCTGTCCTTATAGAATCATTTATGTTGGAAAAGATCTTTAAGATCATCAAGTCCAACTATTAACCTACCACTGCCAAGTCCACCATTAAACCCTGTCCCTAGGTAGCACATCTACATATCTTTTAAACAGCTTCAGTCAGGCCTCACAAATATGATTATTTAGGTCTGTAATATTTGCAAATATTTTGGTGGGTATTAATTATTAACTCTAGTAGAAGTTACATTGTAAAAATCTTATTTACTTATTTTATTGTTCCAGGCAGTTTAAAACTTCTGTGTCTTCAGAATATTTAGATTTTATTTTAAGAATATACACTTTCATTTAAAGAATTTACACCTGTATTTTTACCTGATTGCTGTGCTCCAATCAATACTGTAATAGTAGGACTGTAGCTATATTTTGTCTTATTAATACATGTCTTCTTAATTTCTGCTATCAAAGTGGCTATATAAATGACTGTTCTTTTTTTTTTTTTTAGAACTGAACTTTTAAAATACAATATTTTTATTTTTCTGCAGGCCCTGAAGGAGCACTTTTTGAACACTCTGTAGAAACACCTCTTGTGAAGGCAGAAGCTTTTAAACAACTTAGGTAAGAATTTATACATAAAAACAAATCTAATAAGTAAATATTGGTTGCTAAAGACCAATAATATTAATATTTTTTGAACACAATTTTCAACAGCATTTACAGAACTACTAACTTTTTTCCTGTTTTACATGACAAATTACTCTTTATAAGGAAAATTATACATTGCTTTTCAATTTTTAAATATGCTATGAATTATTTATTGCTGATAGTGAATATTTAAAGCCACATAATATACTGTGTAAGGTTTTTAGAAAACTTCACTTTTTTAGGTTTGAAATACATGACTTTTTCTAGTATGCTACAATAGAAGTTGTTTGTGTGCATGTCATTAACCTATAATTAGTCATTTTTTTTGAAACTAGTATCAGTTTGAGGAAATAGACAAATATGAAAAATTTGGAAATGTGCAAAGCTCTTTCTGATTAAAGAGTAATTAGGGATGATAATGGTAAGCTACATTGTTTTAGAGCTTCTTAATTCTGGGATAGCATTTCCTTGTGTATTATTGTGTGTAATTTTTAGTATTCCAAATTAGTTTATAATATGCTGCTCATGATGAAGTAATAAACTCAAATTACACTGCATTCAATAACATGTTATGTTTCATTTTTATAAGGCAGTTCAAAGAAAGATTTGATATGAAGGATGATCTCTTTAACAATTATATTTCCTTCATTTCATACCTTGGCAGTTTGCTACTTTTGGCCATAAATTTTCTTCTTAATGATTCTTCTCTAATAGGGCTAACTATTAGAGAGTATTTAAAGTAGTTTAAAGCTTTAAGAACATTGTATATAGGTGACTGAATTTTCAAATTGAGAATGGGAAATATGGAGACTATTAAGATACTTCTATTAACTTCCCCTTGATATTTAACATTTACTTGCAATAAGATACATTGTGCTTGCATTTGAAGAGTGAATGAGCTCAAGATATTCATCATGTTGATGTCCACTTTCAAAAATGTGGGTTTTTTACCATGGTAGAATTTGAATTTGGCAGACTTTGACCAATATGTAAGATTCTGTATTGTAGTGAATGTCTGTGTTTGTAAGGAGTAGATTTCTTCTGTTGTAAATTTATAATTTCCTCTGCTTATCTTATTTTTTATAAAGTAGGTCATCAAGTTTTGTATATTACAAAGTCAAAAAGCTCTGTGAAATTATTAATTATTTTCTGTGGTTGTTAATTTACTTCAAATACATCATCAATTAATAATAAAATTAAAATAATAATTTTATCCTACATTAATTATGTCATGTTACATTTTAAGTTCTTATCTGCACTTGATTTAAAACCAATTAACGCTGTTTCAGACTACATACTACTATGGTTATTATAAATTTTTTATCTCTCTTTGAAATAAGATATCATTTGAAGGAAACATTAATTAAAATGGTTTGTAAAGTTCTCCTGCATGGATGAGTTTACCTTGTGGCTTATGTCATTAGTGATTTTTACCATGTAAACTATAAACACATTTTGATCTAGAATGTTGCTATGTGTTAGCAGAACTCAAGTGTACTAGTTAAAATCCCATTTAATTCTATCTTTAATTAGCTTAAAATAGCAGGAAGTACAGATTCTTCCAGAATTTACAGAAGCTTGCTAATAATTATAATAATATTAAGAATGTGCTTATATGATCACATCAACAGTGACACTTGTGACTATCATTAGTATTTGACATAAATACAGAGCTGATAAAAAACCTGTACTAGAAACATTAGCTTAACCCTAAGAAAAAATGTTGTTGGGTTGGTTTGGTTTGGTTTTTTTTTATGTCTTTAGCACCCATAATCAGTGCCAAATCTGAAAGCAGATATGACAATGATTCCATGGAAGGATTTCTGGGGAGGATCAAGAAGCAAATGCACTTGTTTGCAGTGCAGATTCCAAGTTAAGATGCAGGCAGAAAAGACCAGTTTACAAAGCTCTTGCTGGAAAAAGGTTACTTTCAAGGGTAATCTTACATGAAATTCATCCATTCAGTTGCGAAGGAGCTCAGACAAGTTTAAAACTGAATGGCAATTTTGTTATGCTTTATAAATATTCTGTTTCATTCCATGCTGTTAAATAGGGGAATCTGCCTACTGAAAAACAATTCAATATGAACATTTGAAATGCAAATGTACTTTTCTGTTTTCTATTTGAATATGCTTCCTTTCCAGATTAAGGTAGTATGTAGCTGGTTACAGGCAATACAACCTATTTGTTCATCTCAAGTCTTATCTCCACAGTTTCACCACCTATTAATCTGCTATTTTTACCTCTGTTTTTCTTTCAGCAGTAGTGCTGTGCCATGTGAATGTGATATGCTGAATGAATGTGGTACAAAAAGATGTGCTTGTGCTTACTTCCAACTAGTAATAAGAATTATAACAAAATCTACATTTCAAAATTGAAACTTTTTTAGATTTAAGATGACATTGACTACTTTTGAATTCCTTTTTCAGAGTTCTTATATCTAAATAACATACCTAGATGTAATTTACAAAAAGTGTTATTAATTTAGGACCTAGTGGGCAACTAAAAACAGGGTCTTGCATGTAATAGAGTCCAACAAACTTCTCAATGGAACGTTTACAGTCCTTAGGAAGATCTGGATATATCCAGGAAATTTAATCATCAAACACCACTGAGGAGGTATGTGGTGAAAATTAGCTAATTGTAATTAATAAGGACTAGGAACAATGGGTATAAACTGGAGCATAGATGGTTCCACCTCAACATGAGGAGGAACTTCTTTACTGTGAGGGTGACAGACACTGGAACAGGCTCCCCAGAAAGGTTGTTCAGTCTCCTCTAGATTTTCAAAACCCACCTGTGAGACATGACCTAAGTGATCCTGCTTTTGTCAAGGGGGTTGGATTCAGTGATCTCTAGATGTCCCTTCTGACCCCTAACATTTTGTGATTCTATTATGTTAGTGGCCTTTTTGCCAGATAAGATCTCCCTGAGAACACATGCCTCATTTCTGCCCACTGGCATAATTGACTTTCACTTAATCCAATTAGTTGAGTCATTTTCTTCATAAAGCCTCAGTTTTTCAGAAATGCCACAAAACACATTCAAAACATTAGGAGTTCTTTTTGATACTTTTATGGAATATTTACATATTTTCCATGGCCACCTATGGCAGTAGTGCCAAGACCAAAGGTGTAATGATTTCTACACCCACAGTGTTAACCTGGGTACCTGACAACGTCAGACTGCTCGGTGAGATTGCTAAAGTGAACTTGTCATCAGTGATTACAACATACTCCACCAGAGTGCAAGCTGCTGTGAAGGCTTCATTAGTGATTGTCACAGTTACAGACACCTTACAGATGACCACCTGGAGTTCTACTTTTACATCTATGATTTTGTTGTCAAAATCACTGGTTTAAGAGGGAGCTGGTGGGGAGGCACGAAGCTGGATTCACACACAACAAGGATGTTCATGTGGCAAACACTGGAAGAAAAAAAAAAGGAAGCACTTCCTGATACCAATAATTCTTCTGAGGTATATTGTACATGTGCACTATCACTACTCACACTTTCCCCTCTCCCTCAGCCTGTGTGTGCAGTTGTGATACTTCAGCTGTGAGGAATCTGATGAGAGGCATATTCAGCCACAATGAATCATAAGAGGGGAAGGGTATGACCTGCATGTCAGCAAAGTCCTGTTCACTTGAGTGTTTCTTTTCACACAAAACAAGTGGACACTATGAACAGCATGTAGTTAAGAATTCCATTTGCTTGAAGTCTTTCTATGCTTCTGCATAATGAAGAAAAATTTACTTGAGATATATAAAAGAATGGCATGGCAGATTTTTAACCTGGAAGATAACTTCATGAAAATGCTCAGAATGAAAACACTAACTGGATTTTTTTACTACAGTAATGTGAATAGTGTTATCATGAGAGTAAAAATTTATAATACAGTAACTTATGTAATAATATCATTAAAGTCATTTGAAAAAGATAGTCATACTGGAAACATCTGTGATGTGCCAGATTCAATCACATTCAGTGGGGCTTTGGCTGTTTTTAATTACCTGGAGAGTCAGCACATCACAAAATTGAGGTCATCACAGAGACCTCTTTTGAATTAGCTCAGCTTACCATTCTTTATCACAACTGTCAGACTTGAGAGAAGATTCTATTTTAATCTTAGTTCTAATCTTCAGTCTTCATTCCTTAAACAGTTCTGCATTGTGTGACAGTGGACAAACAGGCAAAAAACACCTCAGTATTTAAGATGGATGGTGAACTAGTAAATAAAACTACCTGATAAGTTTTTGAATAGACTATAAATGTCTAAAAAAAGTGTTGTTAACCAAAACCTTGGGAATTGAAAACATCTGTTATTCAAATCTGGATTTGTAATTGTGCTTGTGCACAAAGATCACCCCTAAGCCATAAGAGTGTTAGGGGCTGCTGTACTTATGCTGAACTATTCCCTTGAATCCAGAATCTCACAACTGAGCTTTACTGCAATCATCTGTTGTCGTTCAGATTTAGAAATATGGAAAAAAATGGAACACAGACTATTTAATAATGCAAAATTATTATTTTTAAATTTAATTTAAAGGAAAGAAAAACATGTTGAAGAAAATGCTAGCTAACATCTTGAAGACCATCAAATACTCCCAGCATTTTAAGAATATAATCACATTCCTTTTGCCTTTTGGGTTGGTATTCACAAATGTAGTGCCTCGGGGATCTTCCCTTTAGCCTTGGTAATTTTTATCATAAGATAAACTAAAAAACTAACAAAGAAACATTGCCACCACCCTCCAAAAAAAAAAAAAAGTAGACTTCTTTATTTAAAAATCAACAACACTTCCCTTTCATATGGAGCACACTGTAGAGTAGGGCTAAAAACCAAACTCCGAAAACCCCCTAATCTGTATCTGCCTAATTTCAAAGATCTTAAGTGATTTCTTCATTGTTTCTGCATGTGATTCAGCTGTTAATCACCATTTATATGACCTTGTAACTAAGATTAGCAAATACTGCCAATTACTGGCTCTTTTTTTGATATCAGGCATGAGGTAATTGGTCCTTCCAAGCTAATAATTAGCTTGGAAGCCCTGGATATGCTAGGACTTTATCTTTGGAAAGTCATGGTACCATCATATTTACCTTAAAAAAAAGGTGTAAGTTGGTAAAAATCCATAGCTGTTTTTTACTCACTAAAGACTTTGAGAATTTCAAAATACAGTCTTAATGTTTTAATTGCTACTAATTTTCTGAATCTCTTCTTTCTTCAAAATCTTCAGCATATCTTCTGCATCAAATTCAGATTTCTTTTAGCACTAATCTTAAGAATTGTGCACCAGCCTCCCGTGCTTGTATTTACATGTATATTTATTATCTTCTAAAGTTGTTCCATTTGCTCAAGGAATTTTTTTTTCTGGAAATTTTTTCTGATTTTCTGTATTGCTTTAAACCACTCAACTCCTATGTCTTCCAGTAATTTACTTCTTTCTTAAAGCTTACAAATCTGTATCAGGAAAACAGCACAATCTCTCTTCTAATCTTCCATTATCAGATTATCCATGGACTGAAGCACAAGAGGATAGAATCCTTATATTGGTTTTGATTTTTTTTTCCACAGAGTTCTTAACAAAGAAATTATTAAAAGAGCACAGTCCAGTTTGGTCTTGGTCCACCAGTCTTGTGTCCTTCAGCTCTGATACTTAAAATTTAGTCATCCTGATTCAGTATAAGTGCATGTAAGAGACTTGACTCCATATCCAAACTGTTAGAGTTATAAGATTGTAATAGGTCCATGGAGAAAATTACTTTAATATAGGGTTAAACATAGATAAATGGATACATTTATCTATGGAAAAATTAATTTATTTGTTGAATGTAATTATTATTTTACTTCTATCCAGTGATTGTCTAATATAAAACACATAAAGAGTCTAAGAATCCATTACTGGAGTGGCTCAATGTCATTATAAGATTGTTTTAGTTTTAGAAAATGCATTCTCTATAGGTGAGCTACTCTTAATTGAGCCTAGAGTGTGTTTGTGATCTGATTTCTTAGTTTCTCCTTTCCACCACCAAGTGGATCTTCATTAAATATTGACTCCATTAGTATCAAAGGAATTTTTCATTTCACTGCTGCTCCCCTTCATTCCAGCCAAGCACAGTAAGTCCAGCTGTGTCTAGTATGACAACAGCTCCTTCCCAAAAGTTGACAGAAAGGGAAATATGAAAGTGGTTCAGTGGTCTTTTTTCACCCTCTCTAAAGCTGAGAACATGACCCTGAAGTGGTTGAGTAATGAAGTACTCCTAGCCCTTACCAACACAGACATCTGGGAGGGGAATCTAATAGACTTTGTGCCCTACAGAAAATCTAGCTATAAAGATAACAGCAGCTTTCTAAAAGATACTTCACTGGTCATAAAGAATCCATTAAAGATTTGAGAGGGTTTTTTTTAAGCTCAGTAACCAAACATTATCAACACTTCACACTTTATTGACAATATTCTTTTATTTTCCAAAATCAATTGTATTTTTAAAAGAAAGAACCCTGCAGCAATTTATACACGCCATACAGAAGTCCTGGTATTATTAGCAACTTGTACCTACTGCTAGAGCTTCACACAGCAGTACTGTCAGTATACACATGTCAAGAACATTACTGCCCCAAGAAAGAACACTACCAGAAAAAGCAGAGCCTATTACATCCATGTGTCATTATTTCAGAGCAGGTCTGCTGTTATTTAAGTATTTGGGATGTTTGATTGTGTTACAAGGTGCAGCTGTGTCTATTTTTAGACATCAGAGATGTTACAAACTGCCAGCAAAGCCCGGCACATTTTGAGACTTTCTCAAGTGATTGGAGACAATATGATAGACCTTTCAAAATGACATTTTCATTGATGCATTTAAGCAAGAAGCAATAGAAAGCCAAGAATAAGGTGACTTTTAAAATAAAATTCCAACAAATTGCTCCATTATTTTAAAGTCTCTAAATTGAAACATAATGCCACTGAAGAATAAAAAGAGAAAAGCTTCAGAATCACTAAAAAATGAGGTGCTTAATGTACAATTGCTTCATTCCAGACAAGTATTTTTTCTTTCATGCAGTTCCTACATATGTAGCCTTGCCTGACACCTTAATAGTGTATTTTTCTGAATTCAGTTGTACCCTATTTATTTTCTTCTGACATAAAATAACTTTTGTGTGTTTTCAGAAGATGCTGTTGATCTTTTATTACTGGCACAAAGCCTTTATTTTGGAGAAATAAATGCCTTGGCATACTTATTTTGAAAGTATACTTCTAATATAAAGCTGTATCTTGCACTACTTCCTGCACCAGGAAAACTATGAAACAGTGGCTATCACAGAAACATGGTGGGATGTGTTACACGACTGGAATATCACAATCAATGGCTACAAGGTCTTCAGGAGGGATAGACAGGGAAACAGAGGCAGTGGTGAAATCAATAATGCTGATATTGCTGTGGGAGTCTGCTATAGACCTCCCTACCAAAACAGTAAGGTGGATGAAGCTTTCTATAAGCAGCTGGGAGAAATCACACACTCACTTGGTGTTATTCTTGTGGGGGACTTTAACTTCCCCGGTATCTTCTGGGAATACAACACAGAAGAGATGGAACTATCCAAGAGGTTCCTGGAATGTGTGGAGGATAACTTCCTCACACAGCTGGGGAGTGAGCCGACCAGAGAAGGTGCCCTCCTGGAGCTGCTTCTTGTGAACAGGGAAGAACTTGTGGAGGAAATAAAGTTCGGAGGCCATCTAGAACACAGTGATCATGAGATCGAGTTCTCAATCCTTGGAGAAACAAAGAGAGGAGTTAGTAAAAATGCCAGCTTAGACTTCTGGAGGGCAAACTTTGACCTGTTCAGGAGACTGATTGACAGTCCCTTTGGAGATTGCCCTGAAGGAAGCCAGGAAGGCTGGACATAAATCAAGAGAAAAGTCTTAATGGCACAGGAACAGGCTGTTCTCTTGTGCTGAAAAACAAGTAGGCAGGGAAGGAGACTGGCCTGGCTAAATAGGGACCTTTGGCTAGGTCTCAAGAACAAAAGGAGAGTCTATGTCCTCGAGGGGCAGGGCTCTCATGAAATCTATAAAGGTGTAGTGAAGCTATGCAGGGAAAAAATTAGGAGAGGCAAAGCGAAGAGAGAGCTCAACTTAACTGCAGCTGTTAAGGATAATAAAAAAACTGTTTCTCTAAGTTAATTATCAACAAAAGGAGGATTAGGGAGAATCTCCATCCTTTATTGGATGCAGAGGGAAACATAGTAACAAAGGATGAGGAAAAGGATGAGGTGCTCAATGCCTACTTTGCTTCAGCCTTTAGCAGTGGAATCAGCTGTTCCCTGGACACCCAGCCTCAGAAGCCAGGAGCCAGGGAGGGGAAGCAGAGAGAGGCCTTCACATTGAAATAGGAAGTGGTCAGGGACCTGCTACAACACTTGGATGCACACAAGTCTATGGGACCAGATGGGTTACACCCAAGGGTGCTGAAAGTGTTGGCACATGTACTTTCCAAGCCACTTTCCATTATTTACCTGAAGTCCTGGCTAACTGGTGAGGTCCCCATGGACTGGAGGGTAAACACCCATCTACAGGAAAGGCAGAAAGGAGGAACAGGAAACTATAGACCTGTCAGTCTGACCTCAGTACCAAGAAAAGTAAGGACCAGATCATCTTGAGGGACATTTCAAGCCATAGAGAGGACAAGCAGTGGCCCAGTCATCATGGGTTTATGAAAGGGAGGTCCTGTCTGATGAACATGATCTCCTACAACAAAATGACCTGACTAGTGGATAAGGGAAAGTTTGTGGACATTGTCTACCTAGACTTTCAAAAAGCATTTGACACTGTTTCCCATAGAATTCTTATGGAAAAACTGGCTGCTTGTGGCCTGGATGAGCATATGATCTTCTGGATCAAGCACTGGCTGAATGGATGGGCCCAAAGAGTCATAATCAATGGAGTTCAATCCAGCTGGTGGGAGGTCACAAGTGGTGCTCCTCAGGGCTCAATATTGGGTCCATTTCTGTCTAACATCTTTATTGATGATCTTGAGAAGGACATAGAATGGAGCTACGGAGTGTTACTGAAACAAAATATGTCCTACTGTGGGCAACTCCCAGGAGCAAGAATCTTTGGAAAATGGTTTCTCTGAAATAAGCTATCAAAATTGGGATGATGCAATATAACTATTGACCAACTAATGGACTTGACAGGGGGCAATGAATACTGGTTTTCAGTCTTTTTTTTTTTCATTATAGTTCATTTAGGTTAACTTAGTGAAGCTCAAACTTAAGATTATCAAAGTGACCAGAAGAAATATGGAAGACAACATCATCTAGGTAGGAAGCAATTATTCCACCTTTAAATTAAGGAATTCTAAGTGTGTGATGCAAAATGGGGTATAGTAGGAGGAAAAATCAGTCATCATTTGAAAGATCTCCAGTAGTTAGGTTAAATCAGATTTTTCTGCCAAGGCTCAACTAAGTAACTGCTATGTTTTCATTACTGTGCAGAAACTGATCAAGGAAGAAGATTTAATGAGTCATTAGTATTTTGTTTTTTTGACATTCAGTAAGAGCTATCAGAGTTTACTGTTGAATACTAATACCTCCATGTCCTTAAGATATACACAGTTGTTGGAATATACTGTGAAACTCTTCTTTCCTGTGTGCAAGAAAATGTAATTTCAGGAGCCATTCCAAAGAAAATAGTTTTACAAAACAAAAAATAAATGAGGCATACAACTCTGTTGTTCTGTCCTTCTTTGTCTTTGCACCTGCTGGCAAACAGCCAAAAGCCATAAGGCAGAACACCAAGATCCATAGTTTTGGATAATCATTCTTTTTTGCTACATCCTGATGCTTGCTCACCTACCTCAAAACAGCAAGCTGCTGGGAGATAAGTGAACATGGGTGAGAACTGGCAGCTGACTGGCAGTGTGTTACTGTTGCTCTCTACCTCTACAACTATGGCTTTCTATGATAAGGTGACTACATCCATGGATAAAGGATGACCAGTTGATGTGATCTATCTGGACTTCTGCAAGGCTTTTGACACGGTCCCTCACAACATCCTACTCACCAAGTTGAAGAAATATGGATTTGATGGCTGGATTGTACAGTGGATAAGTTTTCCCGTGCTTTGCCAACAAACCTCCATGTGGCTGCAAGGATTAGGGTGAAGGAAAGCAAGGCAGAATACATACCCTGCAAGTGGACTTAAGTATGGTTTGCATTGATTCACATTGTGTGGATATGTCTACATGGGCATCTTAATTCAAATTAGGAACATGCTTTTGAGGGAAACTTCCCAGCTGTCTGAGCTCCCTACCTGTTGGTTCTCATCATGGAACTGTTTGGGGGGTACATGAACATGATGATATTTTAATTAAATTAAGATGAAAGCTATACTTTCCTGGGGAATGCCTAATGTACTGCAACCTTTCTGGGTGTCCATTCTTTAGGGTCAGGAAACAACTGATCTAGAGTACCCAACAGGACACATATAATGTGGGTGTCACAACCTTGACATCAAATGTTGTGCCATCTTGATCAATTCCCCCCACACTCACCACTTGCTAATAGACCCCTGGCAGCTGCCACAGTACATAGAAGCCACTCATATGTACCAAATCCATCTTCCCAAATGAGATACAAGCTATGACAGATGTTTCATTTAGGACAGCACATTACATAGATTAATTAATATAGATTATAAAGATCGTTACTCCATTCTGTTAAAAGTTAAAAGTAACTTTTATGCTTGTAATTAAATATATATATATATATATATATATATATATAAACTAAGTGGTAACTATATATTCCATCATCGTACTGCTGCCTAAATTCAAACAAACATTATAGAATGACCAAAAACACTAAGACAATAAAATTCTGTCTTCCCAGTCTCCAAGAACCCTCCAGCATTTGGAAGTAAACCAAATCTTGTTCTGCCATGACTTTTGAGGGACGCACATCAATGTTTTGCTTTGCCTAGACTACTCTTTTCCTCCTTTCACTGCCTAGGGAACAGATCTTGAAACTTTCTTATCAGCCATTATCTGCAGACAGTCATGTACCTCCTGGCTGACTAACCCAAACCATTCACAGTGTGATATTTGCAGTGCTCTACTGAGACACCCTGAGTTCACACAAGTATCTCCATCACTGGACTTAAGGCACTGAATCTTTGAATGCTGTATTAAAAAATACATCATTAGTGTTACAGACTGCTGCTTATGCTAAAATCTCATGCATAAAAGTTCCAGAAGGCTTTAAAATCAGTGCTTAAGCTTCACTGCAGTTTCCATTGCCAGAAAGCTCCAACAACTTACTTAATTAGTTAATCTAGAAATAGGACTTGAATCAACAGCAAAAATTTAAGGTAGTGATTAATATAGCAAATATAATTCTGACATATAATTTAAATTATATCTAAGTCATGTCATAAATCTGTAAATGCTTCCGAAGTCTGTAGGCTTCTTGCCAGCATTAATTTTGGAAGAAAGTAAGAAATATTTCTCCAGTGTTTGATTGCTTTTCAAAGTCCAGGTTTAATATGCTCTTCAAAAATCTGTTCCAGTAATCCTTGTAATATTCAATAGACTTTAAAAATAAAAAATTATGCCTAGGTATAGATTACTTACATAGGTGAAATACTTTACAAAGAAACATGAGCTATTTCAATATTTATAGCTTTGCTAAAACAAACTTTGACAATAGTTATGTTAAACTGCTTTGACACTGACTTATGAAAAGATATAAAATTTTAAATACAAAAAAATATAAACTTTGATTAATTTTTTCATTATGTAGTCCATATAAATGTGCATCAAAAAAATATTCCCATGAAGTAGACCTCCCATGTAAACCCCTCAGGGAAAAACTGACAGCCTGTTTCATAAAAATGTAAATCTAAGGATCTAAAGCAAAAGTTATAAAAAGGTTCTTAAATCACAAACCCTGGTTAATAAAGACCACTAATACTATATTAGATGTGTGATGCAGAAAAGACTTATGCCCTTGTACTCAACATGATCATCACATAAGTTTGTGCTACCACAGAGTCATGGGATAGGGCAACATACTATTTCATTAGTATAGTCCCAGTTTGGAACCATGAAGCAAGTTATCCGTTGCTAAGAATGAAAATTATTAGTCTGGAGTTTAAACAAATTGAAGGTGACCAACCCAGGAGATGACAGGGAGAGGCAGATCATAAAAACACAGTCATAGAATGGTTTCGGTTGGAAGGGACCTTTGAAGATAAAAGAAGATAGATTCTTCTGCTACCTCTGGCCAGCAGTGATAAGCCAACACTTCCTGAGTTATTTTCAGATCTGGGGATAAAAAAATGAAGTTTGGGTGACTGTGCTTAACTGTGCTCAATCATGGATTTAGGTTTTAAGGTATCAGCTGGATTTAGCTTCTTAAGAATTCTAAGATACCACTGAAGTTTCTCTCAGGCACAAACTGACTTCTTTTAAATCCAGTTTTAATGAGGCAACTGAAAAAAAAAAAAAAAAAAGCTTTGAAGCAGATGAGTAAATGAGTAAACTCATCAGACAGCTACATCAGGATTGTGTCTAAAATAATGCCATTCCTTTAGCATTCGTTCCAGTGTCTGGACTCACTACCTGATACAGACTTGGTAAATGACCTGCTGTAGCTGGGACACAACCCTCCATTAGTCCAGATCAGCAGCTGATGAGTACACATGGATCCAACAAGGCAGCTGCTGGGAGTGCATTTGCATACACATGTGTACACACAAACACACACCCCCACACAAACATATCCCTACACACACAAACACCCATCTACATTTCCAGAAGACATGGTGAGTGAACACATGCAGAAGTTGGGGACAGAAACTCATGTCTGAGCTTGCACTATGAATTTCTCACTTATTTTATGTGTCCAGAGAAGCTACAGAATAGAAAAGGTAGCGTGGATGTCAAGTAAACTGGGACCACCTGTTCACTCATGTTCCTTAGTCTTAATATTTACCTATTTTATGCTGGCTAATAGTGTAAAATTCAGGCTGCTGTCATCAGGAAGAGTGAGCCAGTATTCAGGAGCAAAGCCCAGTAGGTATCAACTCTGATCCTGCAATGTTCTCAATACTTCCAGAAGAAGCAGTTCTAGGTAATGGTCAAAAGCAGTATTATCACTTGCTTGTTGCTGAGCTTGGGCTTTTTCTTTCCTTCTCATGATTTTTAATTAGTACTGCTATCTCTGCTACTTATACTGGAAGTCATACCAAAATTCTGAAGAGACAAAGCTTTATCTCTTTGGAAAATAATCAATAATTAATCCTGGCCAGCTGACCCGACAAGGTGATTACTCAGCTAGTGCTTTCCTGCCATCTTGTGGCACTACAGAGTTTGCAACCTTCTGTTGCACAATTTTTATTTCAAATTAAGTTCATGGGTTTTAATTTTCAAATGCCATCCTGTTAAACACCACACACACACATAGAGTGAAATCTTGCTCCTACTGATAACAGTGTCAAAACTCTTACTAATTAAAAAACTTCCTGACTGCAATAATTGTTTTCATTTCAATATCTGATTATGAAATAAATAAATAAAAAGCCAGTTCAAACTAAAGAATGTAAAAATAAGTTTCCATTTTAAAGAATAAATTCCTGTTATACTGAAATAATCTGAAGTTATCTCCAAAATAATACATTACATTTGTATTATGAATTCAAGTTTAATTTGGGATACCTAGGTGTTTTTAAATTAATACCTCATTCTTCAAGTCTGCCTAAAGAAAAGAGAAGCTGCATCTTTTACATTACTTCAGGCAAGATCCTTCAAGGTGCTTGTTTCATGTTCACTTATTTTTCATAAATAAAGGAACATATGAGAATATTCTACAGTCAGATTTCCTGCTCTTGCTTTCAGGCTTGAATCACCAACTCGATCCTTGAGCATGGATGCACCTCGGGGAATTAATATCAAAGCACAGGCTGGGAATATTGAAGCTCTTTCCCAAATGGATATCAAACTACACAGCAGTGATGGTGTGGTGAGTACAAGAACTTCTGTTTCCATAACTGTGGGTAAGCTTGCTGTCTAAATAATAATAACTTCAAGTCTTTTTCAAGTTCTGTTAGTTTAATTCCTCAGCTTTTAGGAGGCAGGATATTAAAATTAATGATGCCAATAATAAGACTTATAGTTCAGATTAAATAATACTACCAACTGATTAGAGAAATGCTCCCCACTAGCATCCCCCAGCATCCCATTGGCCCACAGGTAGACACAGCCCCAGAGTTGCCAAGTTAGGGAGTGAAGCTGCAAACATAATTAAGTGCTGCCCCATGAGAAACAGAAAGTGATGTGCACCAACTTATTTATCCCTTCTGTGAGGCTGTGCATTGTCAGTTCTTTCTCAGAGAACTCCAGGTCAACTTGTATGTTTATCCTTAACCAGCTGGCATGGCTGCAAGTCCTCAGCACTCAGGACAGGATAGACCTGGGTCCAATAGCAGCAGCAGCACCCATGCCCTGCTATTCCCTGTATCCAGGGATTTGAATACACAGAGGCTGGTCTTAATAGTAAAGACTGAAGCAAAAGGTGTTCAGCAGCTCAGCTTTCTCTGCAACCCCAGTTATCAGGGCTGCTGCCTCATTCAGCAGTGGGCCCACACTTTCCCTGTTCTTCCTCTTACCCCTGATGGATTTGAAGAAGCCCTTCTTATTCTTCTTTACTTCCCTTGCCAGTTTAAGTTGTAATAGGGATTTGGCCTTCCTTATTGCCTTCCTACATTCTCTGATAGCTTCTCTATAACTCTCCCAAGTCCCTTTTTCCATGAGATGTACATTTCTTTCTTCCTTGAAGTCTCCTTCAGAAGCTCCCTGCTCATCCATGAAGATCTCCTAGCATGTCTACTTGATTTTTTATTCAATGGAGTACACCTACCTTGGGCCTGGAGGAAATGGTACTTAAAAGTTAACCAACTGTCTTAGGCTCCTTCACCCTCCAGACTCCATCCCCATGTCTCCTGTAGCCCCCGTTTAAATACTGGAAGGCCACTGGAAGGTGTCCCCAGAGCCTTCTATTCTCCAGGCTGAACAACCCAACTCTCAGCCTACCCACACAGGGTATGTGCTCCAGCCAACGATCATCTTTGTGGCCTTCACCTGGACCTGCTCAAGCAGGTCAAGGTTATTCACATGCTGGGGGTCCCAGAGCTGTACTGCAGGTGAGGTCTTATGAGAGCAGAGCAGAGGGGCAGAATCACCTCCCTCCACATGCTTCTTTTGATGCAGCTTGGGATGCAACTGGCTTTTTGGGCTACAAGTGCTAATTACCAGATTGTGTCCAGAATTACATACCTGCAAGACCTTATTCACTAGGATGCTCTCAATCCACTCATCACCCAGCCCGTGTCCATGTTTGGGATGTAATTGTACTTAGCCTTGTTGAACTTCAGGAGGCCTCTGCTTAACAAAGGAGCTGGGCATTAGTTTATCCCTCTCCCACATACCAGCATCTGCCAAAAGCTTAGGTCTCAGAGCAGCTTGGGTAAAACAAGTCTGGGTAGAAGGCTATTCTTAAAGCACTGCTGAGACAAAGTCAAACTGTTTTATGACATGCTATTGCATAATTCTCTCTAATGAGCCCATTTGTCCTGCTCTCTCCCATGCAGCTTTTGCTTGATGCTGAAACTGTCCGACTGCCCAAATTACCTGAGGGTACAAGGGGTGAATCCCGTGTTTCTCAGGGGCTCTATGAAATCTGTGTGTGTCCAGATGGGAAGCTCTACTTGTCAGTGGCTGGTGTGGGTTCCACTTGCCAAGAATACAGCCGGGTCTGTCAATGAGGCACCAGAAGAGTCTGCACACCCCCATGCCACTCTGAGTTTTATATTATTGCTAAAGAGCATTACCAAAAGCAGAATTTTCATCATTTTAAAAAACAAAGTACTTCTGTTTAGACAACAAATCTGTATCTACATTTCTGGACTACAGGGTGAATGTGGAAGAGCACAAATGACATTTCAACTTCAGAAGAATGACTTCAATCAAATTATATCTTCTGTCAGTGACAGTTTCAAAACAGCCTTACAGAAAAACATTAAAAAAAAAAATAAAAGGAATGTGTTTCCTTGATGAACTATTATTCAGTGAGATAATTACATCACTGTTAATATTTTTGAGCTCCATGGTTTTTTTCTCTGACTACATTTAAACATTTACTGCATTAGTGGGTGAAATTAAATTGAGGGAACTACTTGAACTATTTGCTAAAGCAAAGCATTATTTTGGGAATTCAGAAAGTGCCAGCAAATGGTCTATGCAATTTTGTTCTTGCAATAACACAAGACATGAAAAATGTGGTATTTGTAGAAGTTTTGAGTAAAAGGTGTTAACTTGCTAATAGCTTCCTATTTTAATTTGGCAACATATATGTTTGTTTGCTTATCACTGAGATTCATAGAAAAGTAACTAATACAAAAAGCTAGAGGAGTCACTTACACCTCCCTGTGTCTCCAATCTGTTCTCTATACAACAGGGAAATATGTTAGTATATTTTTAAATAGCAATAGTTTGTTATACTGCCTGTACTGTCATACTCATTTAAGCCCTTTTAGATATTAGGACATGCTAATTCAACAAGACAATTTTCTCTGACAGCTGGACTAGTAAAAAGTTAATAATATGCAGCACCAGATTGTCTGACACAATGAACTGTTTGGGTGGTGGTGAAAAAAAAAAATCCTTTTTTCTTCAGCCCACAGGATTCAATTAAGATTACTATTTAATTTCCATCTGCAGCTGTTGACTGCTATTTCTGATCTTGTCATAGTGGGACTCTGTGATCACAGAGAGAGTAAAACTATATTTTATTATTTTTAACATCAGAACTTTGGATACAAAATAAATGCTCACCAGAGTTGACAAACTATTTATTGACCTTGTAGAGAAACACAGCTGCAGACCCATTCCCCTGGACAGTGTTGCACTGAACACAAATAAATTGTTTGCACACCTCTGGGTAGCAGGATTTGTATTTAATAGCCTGATGTTTAAACCTAATGGGTTTTTAATTCCTTTGATGTTGTTTTGTATATACTTTATTATATTATTACCCAGGTAGGAGTATATGTTATCACATAGTGCCTTGGTGTCTACTTAGAAGATTTTAAACTATTATTGTCATTAAACCACAAAATGTCCATCTTTTACTGAAAAATATCATCCTTAAAGCAGGAGAATCAGAACAAAAGAACTACTAAGACTATGCCATTTTTTTAACATGCTACTTGAGCTCTGGTGGACAAATGAAGTCTAACACTCAGTTTTGATTCCAGATACCCACAGAAGACTGAGTTGAGAAAGACCCCCAGTTAGCAATATTATTATATATTAATATATCCAAGCTACAGTTCTCCTGGGCCATCAGGGAAAAAAGCTGGAGGAAAACTGTCTCCTCCCTGAAAATATTTTACCTTCTAATCAAGGACAGCAAATAAGAGGGTGTCAGTTTATCATGGTGTTGCAAATGTGGATGGGGACAGTGCCAGGCAATGTGGTAATTAGTGCTCTATAAATAAATATGCCAGGTAAGCAGTTTCTTAGAGCTCTGATACACACAGGCTACCTTCTCTGAGATCAGTCTTATTTACAAGGTATTTGATTTTGAACAGACTGAACTAATATGGTGTGAAATATGAAAGTACTTGAACCTCATGGCTTTGAAGAAGACATAGATGAAATTGCAGTATCCTGACTGGTTGAGGTTTCCAGATGAACTTTGTAAGTAGGTGCCATGTGGTAATTTGCACCACCATATAACCCAGCATTATTTACACTGGTAGGCATGAAAGGGCCATCAGTGCATATCACACATGGCCACAACAAAAAAAAAACAAAACAACAAAAATTAAATTGCCACAAAACACTGTCAAATACCATCTCAAGTTTATGTATTTTTTAAACTAAAAGCTAAACACCATTGTTGGCTAAACTTAGAGAAGTGTTTCCTGGTCAGCTGTACATTTCACCTCTCTTCAGGACATTAAGTTACCCCATCAAAGAGAAACTTAAAGTACAGGAGAACATTCCATCATGCTTGTCAACAAATCAGTTTGTGATGCAACAAGATCTGTCACCAATACAGAAATAACTGTAACTGACTGACCACAGAATGAATTGTGAAAATATAGATGTGCCAAATAAATACAGCTCTAAATTTTAATATAGATATTAATAAATGGACACTTTTTCTGACTCCATCATATCAATCTGTTGACCCTGCCTTTCTCCTCAATTTCTATGTGCCTCTACAGTTCCAGTAGAGGGTCTCATCAGGGTGTTGGAAGAAGCACAAAAGATGTTCTCCGATCATGCTTGATGTATATTCTTACCCTGTTTGCCATGCCTACTCACAGCTCTCAGCTCTTAACAGTATTCAAGTGGCCTGGTTTCCAGAGATGCTCAAACAGTGGCCTCCATTAACATCTAAAGAGCCTGAAGTATAATTTAATCTTTGTGTGTCACATCCTTTATGCAGTCCATGGGTTCCAAGCACTTGTGAAACGTGGGTCTTCTATTTAAGCACCAAAGCATTACCTCTAGAAATGAATATACCATTGCTGATTAAGCAGCATGACTGAACATTGGAAAAATGGGAAAAGTAACAATCTAATGAAGATTATTTTTTTTAAGGAACTAAGTCCCCTTGCAAGCATTACATTGTAAACATCAGGCAGGTACAAAGTCCAATCAAATCAACAGAAAAAATCATGAACATCAATGGTGTAGGTATTGATGCATCTCAAACTGTGCCACCTCTGCTGAGTAAACTCAGTTCCTTTTGCTTTCTGTGCTATAGAGTTTACCTAGCAAGCTCAGAGGACACAAAATACTTGTTGCTCTCTTTAGGAAGAACTTGGACCTGTTTGTTGATCATAAGAAGTCTGATTACACATGTGCTCCCTTTGTACAGTGACTGGCTACCTGCAGCTGAGCAGACACCAGTACAATGCTGACCTCTACCTAAAATTCCTTAGGTGTTCATATATCTCACAAAAAAAAACCCCATAAAACAAATGTTTTAGCACCTTCACAAGGAATAATCCTGAAGCTATCAGATTCAGCTGCATCATGCATTCTGTCCTGGTGACCTGCTGCCTTGACTTTGCATCAGTGAAAAGTCAGTAATAATCAATAGTCACAAGCACAGGGTAATACAGACAACTCAGGTTTTTCCTCTAGGAATCAGCAATAGTGTTTTTGTGCAAGATAGCTTTAAAAATGCTGATTATAAGTATTGCTCATTAGTGACAGCTCTGATGCTTTAATTGCTGACAGGGCAGCTGTGGAGAGAACATCCCAATTAGTTCTTTAAAATACATGAAGTGATATCACTCAAAATACTATTTTTACTATTTCTAGCAAAGACTTGCTCCCCTCTCTCTCCATGCGCAGAAGCACAATTTGTTCTCTTCCACCTTCTTCAAACATGGCAGACTCTTCATCACATTAAATCAAATGCTGTAAAAACCATTATTACTCCCTGAGGACCAGATTTTGGAGTGGTTACACTGATTAGTGCTTTCCCATGCAAATAGTCCCACTGGGACCCAGACAAAACAGCAGTAATGTGCAGCTCAGCCTGGGGTTGTAGCATTGCTTTTGCTCACTACGATGACCAGGGAGGGAGAGATTAATTTCTCCTAGTTGTCTACAATTCAGGAGCTAAGCTAGTGGACTACATCTGCTGAACAGCCAGTGGATGAGTGAGAGATCCCCAAAAACATGACTGCCCTCAACCACCACTGACACTCTTTCAGGGCCAGGTGAGTTGCCTGCAAAAAGGTGCTGGTTTTCCCTCAGTGATTATAAAAGGAGCCTGGAAGCCTTGGGAAGTTGCAAATATTTAACATTTTTAAAGCTTAAATTAGGTGAGGTGAATCCTAAACAAGGCACAAATACAGTAAGAATGCTATTACTGCTACTGCTGGTAGAATAGCATGATTTCCTCTAAATATCCTTATGTTCACCACCCACCCATAGTGGAAGATGTTTTGGGTAAAATATCCTGTGTGTTGTCACACCACAGCAAACGAGGGAGTTCAGCCAAGGTGAGGGTTACACTTTATGATTCAAATGGACACAGCTCAGACTCCTGTAGAAACATAGATTTCTTCTGGCTTTTCCCAGAAGCCTTTGAAACAAGCACTTAAGCAAAAAGGCACATTGCAAAAGGCCAGGATTCACATAGAGAATACCCACCCTGTGAAGCCACGACAGGGCCTAAAAGAGAATGAAGCTGCCTCAGGATTTTTTTATTTTTATTTCTCTATAACCCATAACAACAAGTGAAAGCACCCTCTGAAATTGCCTGAAACCACAAATGCTGCATGAAGTTGGCATGCTAGACAAAGCTTGTAAATCTGATTTAATTGTGAATGGTAGAGTGAATAATGAGAGCTCAACAGCAAGCCTGATTACACATGAACACAACCCAGACTGCTCAGCATTGCTTCCCTTCCCCTTCCCCAAGCTGCTTCTGGAACTGCACAACCTACAGAGACAGACACTGTGATGCTGCCTGAGATCTCTGTTTTGGTACAGCTGCTTCTCACTGATGCGTGTCAAAGCAGCTTCCAGGTAAGCATTAGAGACCTCTAACCCTTCTGTGACACAGCCACCCACGTTATGCACATCCCATAGGGCTGGGGGTGACCTGTCTAAAACACAACAGTCATTTGAAGGCAGCAGACACAGTCAAGCACTGACTTCCAGTGCAGGGAAGATCATGTAATGCAAGAATAGATTCAAGAACATCTCATACTTCTGGGTTGAAGCAACCCTCACTATCAATACAGGCTGGGGGAGGAGGTGCTGGAAAGCAGCTCTGCAGAAAAGGATTTGGGGGTGTTGATGGCTGAGAAGCTGGACATGAGGCAGCAGTGTGCACTGGCAGCCAAGAAGGCCAATGGCATCCTGGGCTGCAGATGGAGAAGTGTGGGCAGCAGCTGGAGAGAGGGGATTCTGCCCCTCTGCTCTGCTCACACCTCCCCTGGAGTATTGCAGCCAGCTCTGGAGCCCTCGGCACAGGAGAGACATGGAGCTGATGGAGCAGGGCCAGAGGAGGCCACAAAGATGCTCAGAGGCTGAAACAGCTCTGCTGTGGGGACAGGCTGAAGGAGCTGGGCTTGTTCAGCCTGGAGAAGAGAA